>BQNB010028487.1:39228-53508 GCA_026074375.1 Tanacetum coccineum
CACAAGGATCACTTAAATGCACTACATAAAATAATAAAGAAATCCGTAAACAACGGGATCATAAATTAATAATCAAAAAGATAATTAAATAATTAAATGCTAAGAACAAATAATAAAGCACAAATAATAACATAAGAACAATCAATTAAATCGCATGATCTGCTCAATCAAAATAATAATAGAATTAAATTAACCATAATAAATTGAAGTTTTGTTACAAGTTGTGCCGAATTAATGCTCTCGATCTCCTAGTCAAACGCTATGGCAAACCCCGAAGGGTTTGCCCTATAACCAAGCAAGCAGCTAGGCTGCTCAAAACTCTGCTCTTCTAATCGTCGGCTTCTACCATCGAGAATGAGATGAATGAATTTATCATTCATTCGTATTCTATATATACTACATTGTAAGTTAACTGTCGCACAATATTAGTCCCTGTGATTTTACGATGTAACCCAATATACGGTTACGCCGTAACACTCCTGACGCGGCTTTCCATCATTAAGAGATAATTTTGGTTACGGCGTAATTAATAATCACGTTACGCCATAACCCTTAGTCAGCAACAATATAATTTCCATAATAATAGATTACGGCGTAACTATATGGGACGTTACGCCGTAAAGCCTCGTCAGCACCGAATCTTTGTAATAAATAAATGATTACAGCGTAACCCTACGGGGCGTTACGCTGTAATGTCTTCAAAGCTTTCAAATCTTCATAATAAATGATTAATTATGGCGTAACTCTTATTGACATTACGCCGTAACTTCTTCGTCAGCACAATTCCATATGTAATAATAGGTTACGGCGTAATCTCAGGTATCAATTACGTCGTAATTCTTAAATAATGCGGGTTTTGATATAAAAAGCAGCTTTCCACATCATTTCTATTCCAATACCTTTATTTACCTGAATTCACAAAATAAATGAAATAAATACCAAATTCATATAAAATTGATATAAAGCAAGGCAATAAACATGGGAATTTGATATGAAAAAGTATTAAATATTTAATGTTATCAATAACTTCTTCTTACACATAATTAACAATGAGATTAACAAAAAAAATTCATTCATTAATACATTACATTTTAGCCCATGTCATCTAGATTCTTTTGTATAACTTCCCTAGCTTCTACAAAGCCAGACTTGGCTTCAATTACATAGATCATCTTATCATACATTTCTATAGAAATCACTGAGTCTACCTTGATAGCGTTCTGAATTCTGATTAGTTGACTAGTGGTTGCTAGATGAAACTCACTTTCTCTTTGAAAGACCAAGTCCAAACTTCCATTATAGACAAAATCCCTAATTTTGGTTCCCTGATCACAAGCCCAACTGATCTAATGACACCTTCAGATGGAGTCAACTTCTTGTGCATACCATCAACTATAATGTATTCCTTGAGAAAAACTTCCTTCATTACCTCAACTCTTCTTTTCCTTTTCTTCTCAGCAGGTGGAAGTTCAAATACAGTGAGTTATGGAGGTAGAAAGAGCCCAAGTTTGTTAGTTGTGGTTGCCACCCACTAGAACTTAGCCTTCAAATCTTTTAGCAGCTGATCATTGGTAGCATTCAGTCACTTTGATGCTAAGGCATGCAACTCTAGCCATTCACTGAAACCCAGCATCTTGAGTATAAATTTATCATATATCTTGAGATTGAGTAGCTGATTGTTCTTGGTGATTCGCATGGTAGCAATCTTTGAGGTCTTGTTCACTTTGTAAATGAACTTGGTAATTGGTAGAGGATCATCCCTAAAATTTATGCAGTGACACTCATCCCTCATCTTGTTCATATGTTGAATGCGTTTTGTCTTAATCTCAGCCAGTTCTTCCTCCTGAGCCCTCAGCTGTACAGGTGTCTGCATCCTGAGCTTCTTCTCTGACTTTTCTCTTTCAGCTTTCAGGTCAGATAGTCTCTTGACTTCTTGAAGCTGAGTTGTGCTTCCTCTAGTGTCATTGGACCCTCCTCAGCGGTTGAGAAATACTTAAGGCTTGAAAGATTTGAGGTTGACCCTGCTTCCTCCGTATATGGAATTATATTCTTAAGTACATCATCATTAGAGGTATGGGATATGCCCTTTCCTTTATCAGTCCTTTAAGGGGAAACTAGAGTATACTGAGAAGCTCATAAGTTAAACAAGTTTGCAGTGTACTGATCAAAAGGAATGCTGTCAATGGTGATAGGCTTGATTGAGTTCAGGGGAACTAGAGATGGAATGGTGGGAATATCCACGACAACCTTTAGCTTTTTACTTGGTGGTTCTTCAGTAGCTGAGTGAACCACCAAGGAAGATGAAGTTTGACCAAATTATGCATCAATAGATTACTGCTCCCCTTGAGTTGGTACAGGGATTTTTGTTGATTAAATGTGATCATTGGGTATGTCATGTTGTACTTAGAACTCCTTCTCCCCCTCAGCAACATCATTAGTAGATGGTGATGTTGAGTCCATGATCTTGATAATCCGAGACACCAATTCAACCAGCTCATGAAGATCGGTTGAGGTTTTGTTCACCTTGGTTTGCAAATGCTTATCATTGACCACCAAAATATCTTTGGGTACTTTGACAGATGAATGAAGAATCTATTCTATGTAATTACTCAGCTGCATCTGATGTTTAGCACATTGCCTGAGTAGCCCATTGACTTCACCTATATGACTGTGGATGTTCTTCTTAACTGATTTGCCAAAAGTTTTGTGAATGGATTTCCGTAGCATATTTTTAAGTATAATAAACCTATGAGTCTCCAGCTTGTTGAGTGCATTGAACTCCTTGTACATGGGCTTGAGGACTGAGGTTTTGAGAACTTCAATCATTTCATCATTGATAGAGTTCTTGATTCTCCTGTTGAAACCAGGCAATGTTTCTCTAACAGCTTTAGTAAGTGCCTGAGAAAGACTATTCTTGATTGTAGCAGAGAGAAGATCAGGAAACTATTGAGCTAAAGCATCAAAGATGATTCTTGAAACAGATCTTGTCGCTGAGTTCATCTTATCATCGAATTGATCAAGGAAAGTTTTGGTAAGATTGTAGACTTGAGCTGCAAGGAAATCTACTCTTCTTGTAAGATGACTAAAGGGGTCTGACCCAAGTGCTTTAGTGATTTGGATTTCCCTGAACCTTCTTATGGCTCCCAAGGTATGGATATTTAGAATTTTAACCCTAGGGATGTTCTTCTTTTCCTACAAAGCTTTAGCAATCAATGAAGAATCTGTTCTATGTAATTACTCAGCTGCATCTGATGTTTGGCACATTGCCTGAGTAGCCCATTGACTTCACCTATATGACTGTGGATGTTCTTCTTAACTGATTTGCCAAAAGTTTTGTGAATGGATTTCCGTAGCATATTTTTAAGTATAATAAACCTATGAGTCTCCAGCTTGTTGAGTGCATTGAACTCCTTGTACATAGGCTTGAGGACTGAGGTTTTGAGAACTTCAATCATTTCATCATTGATAGAGTTCTTGATTCTCCTGTTGAAACTAGGCAATGTTTCTCTAACAACTTTAGTAAGTGCCTGAGGAAGACTATTCTTGATTGTAGCAGAGAGAAGATCAGGAAACTGTTGAGCTAAAGCATCAAAGATGATTCTTGAAACAGATCTTGTCGCTGAGTTCATCTTATCATCGAATTGATCAGGGAAAGTTTTGGTAAGATTGTGGACTTGAGTTGCAAGGAAATCTACTCTTCTTGTAAGATGACTAAAGGGGTCTAACCCAAGTGCTTTAGTGATTTGGATTTCCCTGAACCTTCTTATGGCTCCCAAGGTATGGATATTTAGAATTTTAACCCTAGGGATGTTCTTCTTTTCCTACAAAGCTTTAGCAATCAATGAAGAATCTGTTCTATGTAATTACTCAGCTGCATCTGATGTTTGGCACATTGCCTAAGTAGCCCATTGACTTCACCTATATGACTGTGGATGTTCTTCTTAACTGATTTGCCAAAAGTTTTGTGAATGGATTTCCGTAGCATATTTTTAAGTATAATAAACCTATGAGTCTCCAGCTTGTTGAGTGCATTGAACTCCTTGTACATGGGCTTGAGGACTGAGGTTTTGAGAACTTCAATCATTTCATCATTGATAGAGTTCTTGATTCTCCTGTTGAAACCAGGCAATGTTTCTCTAACAGCTTTAGTAAGTGCCTGAGGAAGACTATTCTTGATTGTAGCAGAGAGAAGATCAGGAAACCGTTGAGCTAAAGCATCAAAGATGATTCTTGAAACATAGCTTGTCGCTGAGTTCATCTTATCATCGAATTGATCAGGGAGAGTTTTGGTAAGATTGTGGACTTGAGCTGCAAGGAAATCTACTCTTCTTGTAAGATAACTAAAGGGTTCTGACCCGGGTGCTTTAGTGTTTTGGATTTCCCTAAACCTTCTCATGGCTCCCAAGGTATGGATATTTAGAATTTTAACCGTAGGGGTGTTCTTCTTTTCCTACAAAGCTTTAGCAATCAATGCTTGAACATCCGCTAGAGATGACATAGAAGTTGATTAAGGAACAAACTCAGATGATACTTCATTAGTAGTTGCAGCGGAAACATTAGTATCCCTCTTGTTTGCCTCAGTGATAAGTTCATCAATAATGTTGTCAGCAACTACTTCATCAACCACAGATAACTCTTTTTCAGATTCATCCTCATCGTTATCTTCCCTAGAGATGGATAGAATTTCATCACCAGGCATAGAATCCACATCAGATTCGGCCTCTTCTATCTCTTGATCAAAAGTAGAGGACCCAATGAGTGTGATCTCAGCATCAGCATCCTGCTGGTCCTTCATTATTTGATCCAAGTCCACATTCCCTAAAGACTTAATCCCAAAGTTAACAGCCAGGGGATCCTCCTCCTCATTCTCAACACTTTTAGTTTTATGTTAATGCATAAGATGGTTAGCTGAAAATGTGAATTTGTAATGTAAGGGAGGATCGCCAGTAAGCTACCCCAAGAAGACTGAGGGTGATAATTCAGTCCCTTCAAAGATTAAAACCTTTGGGACTCTTTTGTTTTGTAATGCAATGACCTACAGCAATTGAGGGGGGGAAGTGCTGAGGAGATGGGAGGAGTAAGAGGCAATCGCTGAAGTGGGGCGCAGGGTGATTGAGACAAGGATAGAGATGAGAGAAGCAGATCGATTCATGATGGAGGGAGGCGTGAGTGGGGGGAGGGAGGGAGAGTTTGAATACGGTGGATATGGGGGGGGAGGAGGAGGGATGGGGATGATTAGAGAGGAGGCGGAGGCCAGGGGTAGGGTTGGCGGGGTTGGTAGGGTGAACGAGTGCCGTACAGGTCTATTGGATGGAGAAATTGGGGTGAAATAGAAGTCGTCGTTGCTCGGCGTTAACTAATAAATAGGCAAGTGAACGAGTTTGTGAACTTGTCAGCGGTAGATTCGGATAGAGGGAGTTGATGCGAATGAATGAGTATCTATAAGGTTGTAAGTAAGTGAGTGATAAAGTGATTTATCTAATTAGAATAGATTCTTTCCGTCATCTGTGTCAATAGTACCCCACCGATAGATATGTTTGGTGGTTCGTGGTATTCGAGAAAGCATTTGCTCAGAAAACCAATGTGAACAAAACCTAAACGTTCACGTCAAGCTTCTAGGGCTGCTTGGGATTGAATTGATGATGGTTTTTTTTTTTCTTTTTTGGGTGTGAGTATGGATGCAGTATAAGTGTTTTTGTTGATGATTGGTTCGTGTGAGCTATGTTCTTGTGTTTGATCCGATCCAAGAGCATGACTCTAACATCACCATTCTAAATAGAAATGTTGTTGAGGGTGAAAGAGAAAGGGAAATAGGAAGAAAAGCATCAAATAAAAACGTACATACTAAACGACCATCAAAAGATGATGTTGAGGAGATTTATGTGGAAGAATTGTTTGTACTGTGTGGTGGTAGTTCGGGGTAGGATATGATGTGTGGAGTAAGTAGATGTTGATTGGATGGTTGAGAAGGAAGTAGTTTAGGAAGAGACAGAGATAGTTCTATTGTTGGTACTGGCCACTTTCGTTGAGGATGTAGTTGTTTAAGGTATCTTTTAGTGAGAGGGGACATGAGAAGGTGTTGCATGTAGTTAAGCTTATGTGAATGTCTAGAGGTAGTAGTTAGTTTTCTTTGCCATTCCAATGAGTTGAAGGCGGAATTGGTGGGTGTGTGGGTTGGTGGTTTCCATGTGTTAGGTCATGAGGAGTCGGCGTATGGGGTGGGGTCAGATGGGCGCTGTGGTTGCGTATGGTGGAGCTGGCTGGGTTGGTGGGGTGTGCATAGTAGGGCTCCCCGTACGTTGATGGTTCTGGAAGGGAGGAGAGGTGCGGTCGAGTGTCTGGAATAAGTATGGTAGAAGGAAGTGTTTTATCTTTTGTGGCGTGATGGTTCTAAGATTTAGTGTTTGGAATGATGTTCTTAGTTTTATATACGAGTTTCTAAGTACAATCATGACACACTATACTCATTTATTGTAGGATCTTCACATTTGAATCAATCAGAAAAATCTCCTGCCACCAACTTCAAGGGTGCGGCGCCGAGATGCTTTAATATATTATTGTTGTGTGAGGTTTGTTTTGTTGGTGCTTTTTGTATTTGAATATGTATTTATTAGTAGGGTAAATACTTCATGTACTATGCGCCTTTGTAGTGGAGTTGGCAATACTAGTGATTCTGAATAGATTGAACCAGCCTTAGTTTGAGGTAAGTGTAAAATAAAAAAGAGAAAAATGAAAAAAGAGCCCATAGTCCTTACTTAAATGTGGTTTTATTGTCTTTGTGTTTTGATTTTTTTGATTCCCACTTTATTCCATTCTATAGTTTCCCGCTGTCGTTGCTTCGATTCAAGGTGGGGACCTTATCGAGAGATCACCATTTTGTCGTGTTTTGACAAGCATTTCCTTTTTTGTATTCAGTACAACTGCAAAACTTGTGTTTGTTTCTTGTTTTTTTGCAATTTGAAGTTGAATGAGCTTACTCAGTTTAATATGATATATAGCTTTGAATATACACCTGTTTTTTTTTTTAAAGGACTGGCCTGACCCTTAAAATACTTCTAAACTACTAAAGAGTAAAAAGTATTTTCAATGGAATTAGGGATATAAGAGATAAATATAAGTGATATATAATATCGGAGTTATGACATTGGATAGAAATAATAATGTATTTAGGGGGAATATATGAGTAATAAATTATAATAATGGGTTAAATAAGAAGGAAGATTCTAGCTACTTCTTCTTGTTAAGATAGGGGGGGAATGAGACGTGAAAACAAGCCGGGAGGATGAATCCTATAACTAGAGGGTGGGGTGGCTATCTAAGGATCTCTAACCCCTAATGTGGGGCCCAAGTGTGAATTTTGTTTTGTGAGGGTGGTAGTGTCCTACTGAACCCTGGTATAGTATGTGTGTTCGGACGAGTTAGCACCTTCAGGTACTATTATAATTTGAATGTGATCCGAGGTAGTCCCTCTTTAATGAAGGAAGATATTGAGTTTCCTATTTGAACGGGATTGGGGTGGGGTGGTGTGGTTGGGGGATTTAAGCTCTAAGAGTGGCATTTTTTTGTTTGTTCTTAGAATGAAAGTCAGATTTAACCCTGGTGTAGTGTTAGGGTTGGTTGTTGGTTCATGGTGGTAAAGAGGCGTACTGTTCTTTTCTTTGCTGCAACATGGAGACTTTTTAGACAATGGCTAATGTAAGAAGAAATTGGAGTATCTATAGTTTTATGTAATTATCTCATAAGTAGAGATGTGGGAATTGGATGTGGGACTGGCGGAATTGTGTTTACATGAGCTAGGTGCATCTGAATGTTTTTTTTGTGGCCTATTTGTCAATCTCTCTATAACTAAGGGCTCTGATCTTGTTAGCGCCCAGCCTCATTTTATAATCTAAGTAGTTTTACCCCTCTATCATATTTTCCCCATGTTGCTACTTCCAGCTCTATGAGTGATGGTGAGGAGGGTCCATTTGTTTGCCGAGCGAATGTAGGTGACATGTTCTTCTCATATGAGTACACTACGAGGACTCGCGAATGCTTTGACACAGATAATCATGTAGTTGTGTTGAGTAAGTCGTGAAGAGACTTAGTCCTGACCTGAAAGCTGAAGAGATCAGGATAAGTTTTTAGAGGAATAGTGTACGTACGCGCTACTACAGAGACAGTGTCCTTACAATGGAGCTGAGTGCTTGATCGCATGGCTAGAGACTACAAGCATCTGGCTGTGGACTATGTCGTTACTACTTTGTATTTAAGACAAAGAAGGGAGAGAAGAGAAAAAGGAACGATGATAGGTATACTTGAGGGAGAACTTTCGAGGTTAGTATAGCATCAGTTTGCGAGTTCGAGTTAGCTATAGATGTGGTATGTAAGTGTACATTGGAAAGAAGAGTAGATACTTGGATATGGAGTTGTAACTGATTCTCCGTGTTTGAATGTTCGTAAAGTAAAACCAGTGAGGCAGAGCAAAGAAGCAATGGCAACGAACTCCATGATTAATTAGAAAGGTCAATGTAGATTCTAGACTAGAAAACAGGAGCTAGTTGATATGCTGACTGAGATGAGGGGGTGGTAACTAAGGAGACTAGATGTGTATGATGATGTCGAGCAGAGAGATTATAGGTAGATTTGTTGAAAGTTGGATGGAGAGTTGAGAGGTAAGATCTAGAGACGATTGGAGACAACGCGCCGACAAAACACATGAACGAGCCATCATCTTAGAACATACGCGAAGATGTTACAACAAAGGAGGAGCATAAAAGGGAGGAGAGTGATTGAGTATACGCAAGAACTAGAAATGTCAAATTAAGTTTCAGGTCAGGAAATGATTGTTTGATCGTCTTCTTACCAGATTGTTGAGCGAAGTTTTTATTTACAAATTTGTGAACAGACCTCCCTAGACTCAAAATGGATTTTGCGTACCATGCGGAGGTGATTTTTTTGTGCTTAAAGCACAATCAAAGCATTGATTCTTTTTGATACAGATGAATCACCTAATGTCAGACTGAAGACATGCCACTGATGCTCTAATCTATGTATACTGATATATGTATAAGAATTTAACTCGACAGAGATATACGAATGTAATTCTAGGGGAATTGATTGTGTATAATTGGCTAGAGTGTTTTAGTAAGATGTGCAGTGTTGCTTGCTATGCCTCGCGATCAAGTGGAATTTGATCGCTATCCTATCTTTATGGTAGATTAGCTGTGCAGTAGTAATAAGGAATGTTTCGAGGAGCCTCATCGTGACGTTCTAGTGGGATTGGTGGGCGTAGAGTCTCACTCGTTATAACAATGACTTCTTGTGACTCGCCTTCCTCCAGGTATGGATTTTTAGAATCTTACTCAACTCCTAGGGCTCGCGAGAGACTATCTTTCCTCACTGAAAGTACTTTAGACACTATCACTCATGCTTGCTGGAAGATAAGAACAGGTAAGAGAATAGAAATATGCAACGAGTTGAAAGATAATGATGATGATGTGTATTGTGCTACCACTATAAGGTAGAATAATACTGTATTCATAGTCTGTATAATGGTCTGCACAGAAGGTTGTAACTTGTCACATATGCATGAAGAGTCATTAGTTAGTTCCTCTAGTGTGTCACGCTTGTGTGTTTGCTGATTATGTGAACTCTCTCGCTCGAGAATATCTTTATGGGAATGTTGTGTCTGTAGCGAACTGGACTTCATGCAGACTCTTACAGTTAATTACTACGTTTTTGTGGAGTTTAGTTGCATTCTCTTCAGACATGAGTAAGTGATGTTCTTTACCTCTAGCAGATGGACTTAGAATTTCTCATTCTAGTCAAGATATACGAATAGAATCTCACGTGTTGCACGAATATCGAATGGCGAAGATGGAGTTCCTTACTTTGGACTCCAGTGATTCGTCTATAGCCTCAAATTGAGAGTCAATAATAGTAGAGAGATGACGCCACAGGAATGCACTACTCTAGAGTGATGAAGCCAAGTCTGCTGGTGATCTCATGGTCAGAGTGCTAGTCTGTGACCATGTCTTGATGCGCTAAATTGTTGTTCGATGTTGTAGTGCACAATGGCGCCAGCCAATACTATAGTTTCCCCTTAAAGGACTGCTAAAGGAAAGGGCATATCCCATACCTCTAATGATGATGTACTTAAGAATATAATTCCATATACGGAGGAAGCAGGGTCAACCTCAAATCTTTCAAGCCTTAAGTATTTCTCAACCGCTGAGGAGGGTCCAATGACACTAGAGGAAGCACAACTCAGCTTTAAAAAGTCAAGAGACTATCTGACCTGAAAGCTCAAAGAGAAAAGTCAAAGAAGAAGCTCAGGATGCAGACACCTGTACAGCTGAGGGCTCAGGAGGAAGAACTGGCTGAGATTGAGACAAAACGCATTCAACATATGAACAAGATGAGGGATGAGTATCACTACATAAATTTCAGGGATGATGCTCTACCAATTACTAAGTTTATTTACAAAGTGAACAAGACCTCAAAGATTGCTACCATGCGAATCACCAAGAACAATCAGCCACTCAATCTTAAGATATATGATAAATTTATACTCAAGATGCTGGGTTTTAGTAAATGGCTAGAGTTGCATGCCTTAGCATCAAAGTGACTGAATGCTACTAATGATCAGCTGCTAAAAAAATTGAAGGCTAAGTTCTAGTGGGTGGCAACCACAACTAACAAACTTGGACTCCCTCTACCTCCACAACTCACTATATTTGAACTTCCTCCTGCTGAGAAGAAAAGGAAAAGAAGAGTTGAGGTAATGAAGGAAGTTTTTCTCAAGGAATACATTATAGTTGATGGTATGCACAAGAAGTTGACTCCATCTGAAGGTGTCATTAGATCAGTTGGGCTTGTGATCAGGGAACCAAAATTAGGGATTTTGTCTATAATGGAAGTTTGGACTTGGTCTTTCAAAGAGAAAGTGAGTTTCATCTAGCAACCACTAGTCAACTAATCAGAATTCAGATTGCTATCAAGGTAGACTCAGTGATTGCTATAGAAATGTATGATAAGATGATCTATGTAATTGAAGCCAAGTCTGGCTTTGTAGAAGCTAGGGAAGTTATACAAAAGAATCTAGATGACATGGGCTAAAATGTAATGTATTAATGAATGAATTTTTTTTGTTAATCTCATTGTTAATTATGTGTAAGAAGAAGTTATTGATAACATTAAATATTTAATACTTTTTCATATCAAATTCTCATGTTTATTGCCTTGCTTTATATCAATTTTATATGAATTTGGTATTTATTTCATTTATTTTGTGAATTCAGGTAAATAAAGGTATTGGAATAGAAATGATGTGGAAAGCTGCTTTTTATATCAAAACCCGCATTATTTAAGAATTACGACGTAATTGATACCTGGGATTACGCCGTAACCTATTATTACATATGGAATTGTGCTGACGAAGAAGTTACGGCGTAATGTCAATAAGAGTTACGCCATAATTAATCATTTATTATGAAGATTTGAAAGCTTTGAAGACATTACGGCGTAACGCCCCGTAGGGTTACGCTGTAATCATTTATTTAATACGAAGATTCGGTGCTGACGAGGCTTTACGACGTAACGTCCCATATAGTTACGCCGTAATCTATTATTATGGAAATTATATTGTTGCTAACTAAGGGTTATGGCGTAACGTGATTATTAATTACGCCGTAACCAAAATTATCTCTTAATGATGGAAAGCCGCGTCAGGAGTGTTACGGCGTAACCGTATATTGGGTTACATCGTAAAATCACAGGGACTAATATTGTGCGACAGTTAACTTACAATGTAGTATATATAGAATACGAATGAATGATAAATTCATTCATCTCATTCTCGATGGTAAAAGCCGACGATTAGAAGAGCAGAGTTTTGAGCAGCCTAGCTGCTTGCTTGGTTATAGGGCAAACCCTTCGGGGTTTGCCATAGCGTTTGACTAGGAGATCGAGAGCATTAATTCGGCACAACTTGTAACAAAACTTCAATTTATTATGGTTAATTTAATTCTATTATTATTTTGATTGAGCAGATCATGCGATTTAATTGATTGTTCTTATGTTATTATTTGTGCTTTATTATTTGTTCTTAGCATTTAATTATTTAATTATCTTTTTGATTATTAATTTATGATCCCGTTGTTTACGGATTTCTTTATTATTTTATGTAGTGCATTTAAGTGATCCTTGTTCCCTGTATTTGTATTAAGTTAAGGTTGCGAGAACTCTGAGTGTAAAGAGACCCTCTCACTTAGGCGTTTTCAATTCTCCAATTGAAAGACCAATATTCATTGGTGGTTCAACTTTGAAGATAAAGGTGATCCCTTAATTTTAATACTTTGTTAAGAGTGCAAGCTAATGAGGAAACTACATGTTTAGGATTAAAAGTATCTCATAAGATAAGTGGCATTTAGATTACGGGTAAAATATCGCACAAGAGATCATAGTAATTAATTGTGTTCTTCCTTTCTAGTTGTCCACCACTATACCAACTCCCTTTTCGAACAGCTAGGCTTACCACTAAAATAGCCTGCAATAATCTAAAAATCAAACATGTTTTCTTTCCTGCTTTATTATGTAGAATAAATAAAATCAGTTGGACAATTAGAGTCACAAATCGTTCTTTGGGTCGACACCTGTACTTACCAATCACTACACTATACACGATAGGGTACACTGCTCTTTAGTGCGTAGGAATAGTTGAGGTAGTTATGGCTTTATAAATGTAAAACCTGACGTAGTTTTATTTAAAAAAAATTACGCATCAAGTTTTTGGCGCACTTGCCAGGGAATGTTTTTGTTGTTTTTGATTGTTTGATTGATATGTGTGTGTTTGTTTGTGCTTGTATGTGTGCTTGAACCTTCTATTCTTTTCCCTTTTTCTGAGTGTTTGCATGACTGATTGAATTTGTTACGGCGTAACCAGTCATCTGGTTACGGCGTAACGAGTGTGAAATATAAAAAAATCATTTCAGACTTGGTTATGGCGTAACTTGGTAGTGCTTGTTGTGACATATCTCTGAACTAGGTCTGAAACACCAAAAATAGTTTGGGCAATGCTTGAACCCTTAAAAATATTTTCTAATACCACATCTGTTTTAATATTAAGCCTGTCAACCTTAATGTTTTATTCATGTGGTGTTTATGAGTCAAGTATTTGCCAAATATGTATACTCCTGTTCTGTTACACACTTGATGCACTAGTTTGTTAGTGTGCAGGATATGAAATTATAAACGGGTTGAAATGATGACATGAAGATTGGACATGTGTAGAGATGTCCAAATAAGCCCGTGATGGAGGCTTGAGTCTAACTTAAAGACTCGGTTCAAAAGAAAAGTGCTACTCGGGAGACAACCCGATCTATCCCTTAGTTTAGCTCATTTTAATTTATGCATTTTAGTTGGTTTTGTATATTTATTACTTGTTTTTGCAGGTTTTAATAGCAAGGGGCGGAATTCAACGTCACTTTGCTGCCAATAGCAGCAATTACAGCGTAACAATTTAGGTTACGTCATAATCATTAAAGTTACGGCGTAATCCTTTCCATGGTTACGCCATAACTAGACTTAATTAAATAATTTCAAAATAATTACGGCGTAATCCAATCATTGGTTACGACGTAATCCATTTCTGCAAATCATTAAATCGTTTGAAATTTTATAAAACCGTGTATATTGATAAATGATTTTTGTGGGTATATTCTCTGGAAACCCTCACGAGACTTCACTCGTCCACTTGGGCCACCACGTGGATTAAAAGGCTTGTTGCATACGCTAAATGCAACCGTCATTCCTACGAAAGTGAATTAGGTTTATTTTGTAAAATTTTGTATATTTTGTGCTATTATGCTTTTATCCAGGTTTATGCTTTTGCTATTAGTCTTTCGTGCAGTTATTCAGGTAATGCACAGGTTGAGGTGCTAGGATACTAATCGAGCTGCAAGGAAGCGTCCTGAACCGTCTTGGTTGAATGTTATTCAGGATGATGAAGAAGTTGCCTGTGATGATGGATGTTGCTCGAAGAAGAAGACTTAAAGCATTGCTTAGAGCATGTTGTCTCTTCATATCACCAAACAAATCCAGGGGAGTAACCCGTTCCATTTCTAACCCTTCCTATTTAAATTTTATATGCTTATGTTTGACTCAAGTAGAGGGAAGGGATTAGAAATAAACACCCATTTGATTATACTTGCCTTTTGTTTTTCTAGTTTATTTTGAAAACTGTTTCATTAATAAAATTTTGACATATTTTTCATTACATAACTAGTTAAAACTATACTG
>BQNB010028488.1:0-56610 GCA_026074375.1 Tanacetum coccineum
TGGCTTGGATTGATTGAGGTTTGGATGGCAAGGCAGCCTAGAAGGATCTACAAGAGGCTATAAATACCCCCCTCCATCACACACACGGGACATCTAGTTTTTAGTCAATTTTTATCTCTTAAAATTCGTAGCTTAATTTAGCTTATTTTATGTATTCTTCTTAAAAGTTTTTTTTAATCTTTCTAAAAATTGTAATCAATCTCTTTATTAATGAAATTCAGTATTGTTCTTACTAATTCTGTCATAACCTTTTATCTAATAAGCTTTCTTAATGTGTACTGTGTAATCAGCTTCTATAAGCTCTCATAAGCTCTTACAAGTCTCTAAGCTTGTAATGGAGCTCATTAGTTGAACTTAATCTAATTCAACCTTAAAAACCAGCTTAAAATGACTAATAACTTTAGCTTTTGGATTTGTGAGCTTATGGAAGGGGGATCTAAAATGGAAGGATCCCCATGGACTTATACCCTAGCTTATTAATAAGCTAGGGAGCTTGTAGCTGCCATATTTGATTCCTCTTGTTTAGCTAGAGGTGCCTTGTAAGTTTCTCATTTAATCCTTTTTATTCTAGCTTTCAATAATTGTCTATTTACTTTCTAAGCTTAAATCTTCTTATTTGCTTATAATGGTTGCTTATTTGTGCTTAAATATCTTTAAAATTGCTTATTAGATTAGTTAGATAATCTGTTTTTAGCTTAATAGTTATAAATCTTAGTTTCCTTCATTTTTGTCTTAAAAAGCCATAAAAAGCCAAAAATATTAGATAGAATAGAATAGATCTTTGATTTCTAGTTAATCAATTGTTAGATCATGTTAAGTAAGTTTGATATAAGCTAGTTAATATCTGGGTTTGTAGTTTTAATAAGTAGATTCAATCTTTCAAGGTTTTTCAAATCTGTCTCAAACCTGAAAGGGGTGTTTGGCATAACTCACTTTGACCTCAAATAGTCAAAGTGAATCTTGGTTTTTACTTGAGACAGTTGTTAATTCATTAGAGATTAGTTAAAAATGAGTTTTCAAAGGTTAGATGTGAGATTTGATCAAATTAGGAGTTAAAATTTGTGATTTAGCACCAGGGTACTTAGTAGTTTGAGTTTTATAGCTTAAAATTGATCTTAGCTCTTTGAGCTTTTGTTAGTGTTTGCATTGTGATTATATACACTCACTAAGAGTGTCTAAGTGCAGGTTTACCCTTAAGGAAACCTGCACTACTTGGTTTGTGTTTGTGCAAATTGCATCAGCAGGAACTAATCAGTTCCTGCTGTCCCTCTTTTGAATAAATTTTAAGTTAGCAATCATAGGTTTTAGCTTCTAAGGTTCAAGTAGGGTATAGATTAGATATAGCTTAATATAAATTAGGGCTTAATTTTCATTTCCAAATAAGTTTACTATAGTACAATTTAGATTAAAAGTCATTAAAAAATCTGAAAAACCAAAAACAGTAGGGTAAAAGTTTTGTGATTAAATTTTAGATTTCTTAGTGGTAATAACTGTTTTAATAGCTTAATTTCATAGCTCAAGCTTGGATTTCATTTATAATCAGTAGGAATAGAGTTTTTTAAGCTTAGGTTGCAAAATTTAAAAAGTTATGGTCTATTTTGCTTGCTTCTGCACCAGGGCAATTCACCCTTACTTTTTGTTTGTGAAAATTGGTTCTAAGCCTCTTAGGGATTAGATCTTGCTTGCATTGTGTTGTTTCACTCTAAAGGAGTGTGTCCAAGTGCAGGATTACCCTTTAGGTAACCTGCACTATTGGTTTTGTGCTTGTGCAAAGTGCACCAGCAGGAACAGCTTAGTTCCTGCTGTCACTTTTGGCTTAAGTTTAAGCTAGGTAATCATAGGTCTTAGCTTCTTAGATTAAAGTAGGATTTAGATTAGTTATTGCTTAAGATAGATTTTAGATTAAATTTCATTTCCAATCTTATTTGCTAGCTTAATTTTTGCCTTAGAAAACAGCTTAAACAGCCAAAAATACAAAAACAGTAGGTAATTAAGTAGTTTCTTAAATTGTTAATTTTAGCTTAAGGTATTTGTTTTTATAGCTTAAATAGATAGTTTATTAGTAGTTGCATAAGTTCTCATAAGCTCTTAGTCTAGAATTGCTTATTGAGCTTTTAAGCTTAATTGGTTTTTGTACTATTTGGCTTAATCTCTGAGTTTGCTTGTTTCATGATCATTTTCAGTAGCTTAAAAGAGTTCCTAGCTCTATTTTCTTTTCTGAATTAGCTTAAGCAAGTTATAAGCTAATTAGAACATCTTTTGTTTTGCAATTTGGACTTATTTTGAGCTTTTTAGAGCTGTTTTAGTAAAACCATAGGGAAACCCTACTCACGAGTCAGAGCTTTAATAAGCTCCTTTTTGAGCTTATTAATAACGTTTCAGTTTAGATTATCTATTAATAAAGTAGCTTTATTTTTGTGTCCTCTATAAGTCCTAGTATTTAGTTTAGCAAAAAAAATAAAAAATAAAAAAAATAAGTAAAAAGGGTGTAAGCCACCCTCGAACCTGAGACCTCTAGTTCACACACACACTCACTTACCAGCATACTAGGTGGGATAATTCGTCTACTCTTCCTTTCTTTTATTTAATATACACGTTTTAGTTTTCCTTTTTTCATAATAAGCCGTAGCCATATAAGCTCATTTGAGGGCTTATTTGTTTAGCATTTGGTTTTTCTTAATTTCTTTGTTCCTGCTAATGTTTAAAGATTTATCCTAAATTTTTTAGATTTTTCTAGCTTAAATTTTATTTTTAATCAATTTTCGTAAATTAAAAATTCAATAAAAAATAGTAAAAAGTTTCAGAAAAATACAAAAAAAATAGGTTATTTAAGTTTAAAGAAAAATAGTTTAGTTTTACATTAAGAAAACTCAGTTCACTCTTTTTTAGATTTTAAATTCATTTTTAGGCATTTATTTTTTAATTTTAAAAATAGGATTTAAATTTTTAAAACTGTTAAAAATAGTTTTCTTTGCCTTTATAATATTTTAGACTTTTCTAAGCTTAAAAATTATTTTTCCCAATTTTTAGGACTTTATTTGCTATTTTCTAGGATTTTAATTAGTTAATTTTTTTATAATTGATAAAAAAAATCAAAATAAAATCAAAAAAAGCATATTTTCTATTTTTCTAAAAATTTTATTTATCAATTTAGTTATAGAAACTTAAGTTTGCAATTTTTAGATTTAATATATCTATTTGCTTAATTGTCGGTTTTATTTGTTTTCCGTAATTATTTAATTGTTTAAATTGCCTTTAATTTTCAATTTTAATTGTTGCTTTTTATTTAGTAGTCATAGATCATCAAATCATCTATTTTCTTATTCAAATCATAACCCAAGCTTAAACGAGGTTTCAATTTCACTAGTCGTTGGGGAAACGACCCGGGTGATCATATTTATCCGGTTAAATATACGTATTATATATTATATTATATATATTTTTGAGAGTGAATTTTATCAAGGGTTACTTGGTAATTTTCTTAATTGCTCTTTTGAATAATATTTTATATTGTATTTTACAAGAGTATATAAAACTATCGCAATCACTAATGCAATTAACAAAGAGGTAAAACCAAATTCAGGTGTCCTTAAAGGACAACCTGCATTACACACACTTTTTATGAGTTGTTTCAACACATGCACCACAACCAATCCTTGGATGGTTGCAAATTCCACAAGCAAAATCAAAGGGAAAAATCCCCTGGTGCTAGAACAAGAAAAATAAGCCTTAAAATGATTATAAGCTTAAACTGACAGTACAAACCAACTCATATCTTAATCAAATAAGATAATCAAGCTAACAAAAAAAATTACCAAGAAGCTTTGACTTTAAGAGGTCAAACAAAGCTGATCCAAACACTCCTATATATAATGACAGATTTCATTTGGGCTTATGAAATTAAAATCCAATTAACAAGACCTTATTACCAGATATTAATTAGCTTATAATAGGCTTAACAAACATAAGTCAACAACTAATTAAGCTAGAATCAAAGTTTTAAAGACTAAGCTAATTATTTTTTTGGCTTTTTAGTGATTTTTAAGACAAGTAATGAAAATTTAAGAGCTAAGCTACCTAAGCTAAAAACAGATGAAAATTTATAACTAATAAGCACAAAGAGATAATTATAAGCACAAATAAGCAACTAGATTAAGCAAATAAGCAGATCTACACTAATAAGCAATTATTAAGCTATATATTGAAGAACAAAGGAAATTAAATGAGAACTTACTAGAGCTTCAGCTAAACAGAAGCTAAAGGGCTCAAATGAGCTTATCAACAGCTCTGGCTTATCCTAAGATAAGCCAGTAAAGTCCTTGGGATCCCTTCCATTATTGGATCCCCTTCCATAAGCTTAATAAGTCCAATTATCAAGGTAATTAGCTAATTTTATTTATTTAAGTAGATTAATAAGACTGAATTAAGCTCAATCTAAGCTTAGAGACTTAGAGAGCTAATAAGAGCTTATTGAGAGCTTATGAGTCATTAACATGAGAACACTAGAGCTATTTGAGAATTTATAACAATTTTATTAAAAGAAGACTGAATTTCATTTACTAAAAGCTTGTTACATTACTGGAAAGAGATTACAATAGGAATTTGAAGAAAATACATGAAAATTTCATAAGCTAAACTAAATTAAGCTAAAAAATACAAGAAAAGAAGATGCTCATGTGTGTGTGAGTGAGGGCCTTTTATAGCTGCTGAGAGAACCTTCTAGCCTTTCCTTGCTCTACACGCTCCTTTTAATTATATCCGTACGATCTTCTAATCATTGGAGAGTCGATTATGGCCCTTGGATCATGTGATTACTCACACGGATTGCCAAGCTGGCAATCCATTGATGTGACGTTTGTGCTTGTTCTCTGAGTGACTTCTTTGCAAATCCCAACCTCCTCTTGTGCTTTCTTTACATCCACGCGGCATTCCCTTGCTAAGTGAACCAATAAGAGCTCATGAAATGACTATTAAACCCTGCCATCTTGTACTAGCGCCCTTAAATTGTCGTTTTCACCCTTTTATTCATATTTGCCCTTTGATTTGACTGTGGGTAAGTTGGGGAAGACAATGAACAGTAATTCTGTTCTTAGCCCCCTTTTTAACTGAAAATGGGTTAAATGGGATTTAAACTTTGGGCTATTGGAAAACTAGGTCCCTCTCTTTTGAACGTGCATATGTAATACATATTCAATGTATATCATCTTTCAGAATTGGCACAATTGACCCCTGGAGTTTTATAAAAAGGGTTATGGGCTTAAGGTTTTGGGCTTTGGATCCGGGTGTTGTTTTTTTGATAGGTTTAGGGCCCATTATACTTTAAGGACCATTTGTGTAAATTTCTGAAACTTAAAGGACTAATTTGAAACATTGGGGTTTTTTGTCATTTTGTTTTTGACATTTGTTGACCCATAGTTGACTGAAGGTTGACTTTTTGACTCTAGCTTTCGGCTCTTGTACACTCTTTCATTCTCGTAGCCATGTTTACCCATTTTTAACGGTTTTCTTGTGATTTTTGTCTTATCCATACATGTACACACAAAACACAAAAACACACATATCTTTGCCATTTTCACTGTATTTTTGGTCATTTAGGGTCATTTTTGGTGTTAACGGATATGTTTATTTTACACCTATCAAAATTCCCTAAACTAAATTGATTGCGTGTCCTCACGCAATATTACATGCCTTATAACCAAGTACCAATAAATTTCCCCAAACAAATCTTTAAGATGTATAAGTCTTCGTGGTAATTCCTAAGTCACTAGTTATAAAACACCCGTTGTCCCCATTTTCAAAACTTAAATATATAATATATATATATATATATATATTTAATATATATATATATATATATATATATATATATAAAATAATATATATATATATAAAATATTCATAATTAACTACCTAAACTACAACTTATATTGTGTGACATAATGTATTGTTTCATTACCTTTTTGGTAACTTTTAGGGATCATGGAACAAAAAGCCCAATTAAGTGTCCTAAAAAGTAATTCGTCATTCCCGATTTTTTCACTTTTCCCCATACTAAGCTTAAAAAACAAGATCATTGAAAATTACAGTTATGATGCCTAACACAATCATAAAGTCTAATTGTGTACTTAACTTTTTCCTCCCTTATTCCTAATTTTGGTATCTCAGATTTATTTAAAGGTCATATACCCAAGGCTCTTTAAGACTTAATTTCGATACTTATTAATTCCAAAAAAACAGCGTAACGTTAAAAGCGCAATAAATACTCCTACCTTTTAAAAGATCAAATGTCATCAATATTAAAAGTCCACATCGAGGCAACCAAAATTGGCTTTTATTAGGTACTTCAGCAATGCAGCATTCATGTCATATACCCTAAGAACTCTTTAAGACATAAATGGACCAATCTTATTTGCACCATATACCCTTAGGCTCTTTAAGGTACAAAATAAGACAAAAAATTAAGCAACACATTTAAACCTCAGTCCTTTAGAAGGCTACAACATCGGCCACACCTCCGACAAGATGTAGCAAACAATTTCGATCCTCGGAACTTCTCGACCTTTTAGAAGGCGTAACATCGTTGTGGAGCCAGCAAGATCCACAAACTTTTATCAAGTCTTAGGATTATTATTGAATTCTACTTATCCCATATATCCTAAGGTTCTTTTTAAGGAATAAAAAAAATATTTAATTAATGTGAACATATAATATGCCAAATTAAGTATTTCCATGATGTGTACCCATCCCTAAATTCACAAAGGAACTAAAGAAAACTTCTATTAACTAAATTATTAACCAAAAAAATAAGCACAACACAATTATTAAACATTTATATATAACAGGTAAACAAGCTAATGGGAGAAAAGCCCATAACACTTATACATAACGAATCCAACAAATCTATTTAGCATCACAACTTATACTCTACTCTATCATCTCTTGTTCTTTGCAATTTAAAATTTCTAATAAAGAAATTCGCAAATACTTAGCCTATATAAAATGCAACTCGGCATATTTAAAATCTACTTGAGATTAGCACAAGTCTTCATTTACTAATGATTTCAAGTCTAGCATGTTTAAAGTCTACATGAGACTAGCACAAACTATCATCATTAATTGTTAAGGGTAAAAGCTAGAACTCAACACGTTCGATTGGGTCAAAAATTACTTCTTATTCTCACCAACGGAAAACCTACATTCGTGTCTTAACACTTATTATTTTATCAACTACTAATATATTTCTTTCATTTTTTCATTTTTTTTACAAATAAAAACTTAAAAATTTAAAATTTTTGCTATTTTTGCAGGAAAACGGGTACGCGAGAACAAAACAATAAGCAAGCAACATCAAATCGATAGATTCCCTCCCCAAACTAAAACGAAACATTGTCCTCAATGTTTAAGGCGGGTCTCTACGCAAATCTAAGCCGTTTATTAATTATGCAAAGATAAACGTGAATCGATAATGATGAAAGGAAATATCGGATTCCCCAAACAAATTTCAAAACAAAGGATAGGAAGCTCGAGAGACCCGGACACCGACACTCGAACACGAGAGGCTCAAATTGTTGGTTCATCCTGCAAACAATCACAAGTACAAACAACAAACACAAAGAACGGAAGAGTACAAGCCTCCTCACACACATTAGAAACTAGAATAAAAATAAGAAATGGATAAGCATGGGGTGCCTCCCACGAAGCGCTTTGTTTTGAAACACGATGTCACAAAGCTTACTCGATCCCTGAATTCAATCGACCTTTAAGGAGATGTTGAGATCCTGGACTTCCTTTGGTGGCAAAGTCCCACTGAAGTAATGCATCACACGATGACCATTCACCTAAAAATTTCAGTACATCAGTGTTGAGAAAACTCAATGTTCGTAAGGAAAAACTTTGGTGATGTAAAAAGTGTCCTGACCACGATTTTTAACATTCCTAGAATACTTTAGAACGAGAGTTGAAGAATAAAACTCGATCACCAACATTAAAAATGCGGTTTTGAACTTGAGTCATGAAGCTTCTCGTACTGTCCTTAAAAATCAAAGAATTCTCATAAGCTTGATCAAGAAGCTCATTAAGTTCATTCAGCTGAAGCTTCCGGTGATCACCCGCGGTTTTAAGATCGAAGTTAGCATGTTTTTAAAAGCCAGTATGCTTTATGCTCTAACTTAAATTATGAAATGAAGAGACTTGCCATAACAAGCTTGTAATGCGTACCACCAATTGGTGACTTAAAAGCAGATACGAAATTGCCCATAAAGCTTCATCAATTTGTCAGACCATAAGACAAGTTTTTCACCAACCGTCCCCTTTCTAGAATACGTTTAAACCTCGATTGGACACTCCTCCACTTGACCGCTCGTTTGAAGGTAAAAGGCGGTAGACTAGACGATGGTAAACTCCAAACTTAAGACATTCTACTTTTAGCAAACTGCTCGTACATAAATGGTCCCACGATCGCTTATTATAGCTCTAGGTGTTTCCAAATCAGCAATAGAGAGATTTTTAAAAACTTTACAAAAACCTAGCATCATTAGTGGGGAGCTCCTGCTTCAACCCGATTTCTAAAGATAATCAACAACAACAAGATGTATTTGTTTTCCTTCTTGAAGACGAAATGGACCCATAAAATCTGATACCCCATACTTCAAAGATTATCACACACTGTATGATAGCGTTTTTGGAGGCATCTCATCACTTGTGAAATTTTGCCTTGTCTTTGACACGTATCACAAGATTTGATCATTATATGGGCATCTCGATATATGGTAGGCCAAAAGAAACCGGCATCAAATACTTTTCGGGCGGTGAGATTGGCACTATGATGGCCCCCGGTGGGTCCTTCATGGCAAGCTTTGAGGATCTCAAGAGCTTCTTGCCCATGCACACACCGTCGAATGATTTGATCCGCACAAGTACGAAAAAGATAAG
This sequence comes from Tanacetum coccineum, assembly GCA_026074375.1. NCBI lineage: Eukaryota > Viridiplantae > Streptophyta > Magnoliopsida > Asterales > Asteraceae > Tanacetum > Tanacetum coccineum. The sequence goes on from BQNB010028488.1 coordinate 8,932, forward strand.
GATCATCCCAGAAATAATGTTTAACGTCCTTGAAAAATTTCCTTTTTTGTTGAGTTGACATTCCTTTGATAATAAAATTCCCCGCATGGTAATTTGCATAGTCCGCAAACCATGGGGTATTTTCACTAGAAATAACTCCAAGAGTTTCTAAAGGAAAATGTTCATTTATGTCTTTGTTTTCTAACACATCCTTATGAGGATTCTCAAGTCTAGATAAATGGTCTGCCGCAAGGTTCTCACTTCCTTTTTTATCACGGCGGTATAAATCAATTCTTGTAGAAGAAGAACCCACCGGAGCAACCTCGGATTAGCGTCTTGTTTGTTCATAACGTACTTTAAAGCCGAGTGATCCGTATACACTATGCTTTTGGATAACATAAGATATGGCCGAAACTTTTCAAAAGCATACACAACGGCAAGCATTTCCTTTTCCGTGGTAGTGTAATGAATTTGAGCTTCTGTCATTGTCTTGCTAGCATAATGTATAGGCTGAAAATGCTTCATCTTTCGTTGTCCTAAAACCGCACCAATCACGAAATCACTTGCATCACACATGAGTTCGAAAGGTAGGTTCCAATCCGGAACAACTAAGATTGGAGCTTCAGTAAGCTTCTTTTTAAGAGTCTGAAAAACATCAATACAATCCTTATAAAACAAAAACGGTGTTTCCTTCTCAAGAAGGTGAGTCATTGGTCTAGCAATCTTAGAAAAGTCTTGGATAAATCGGCGGTAAAAACCTGCATGACCTAAGAAACTCCTAACACCTTTTACAGTAGTCGGGTGAGGGAGCTTAGCGATAACATCGACTTTAGCACGATCGACCTCAATTCCCGACTTTGAAATTTTATGCCCTAACACAATTCCTTCTCTACACATAAAGTGGCACTTCTCCCAATTAAGAACTAAATTCGTGTCTTCACACCGTTTTAGCATCTTTTCTAAATTGGAGAGGCATGAATCAAAACTATCCCCAAAAACCGAGAAATCATCCATAAACACTTCCATGGTCTTTTCGATCATATCATGGAATATGGCCATCATACACCGTTGAAAAGTACCGGGAGCATTACACAAGCCAAATGGCATGCGACGGTACGCGAAAGTTCCATACGGGCATGTGAAAGTAGTTTTCTCCTGGTCCTGGGGATCTATTGGTATTTGGAAATACCCTGAAAATCCATCTAGAAAACAATAGAACTCATTCCCAGCTAATCTTTCTATCATCTGATCCATAAACGGTAATGGAAAATGATCTTTTCGAGTCGCTTCATTTAATTTCCTATAGTCGATACAAACTCTCCACCCGGTAACTAAACGTGTTGAAATTAATTCATTCTCTTCATTAGCAACAACGGTTATTCCACCTTTCTTGGGAACACAATGCACTGGACTAACCCATGGGCTGTCAGAGATCGGGTAAATCATTCCGGCATCAAGAAGTTTTAGGACCTCCTTTTTTATTACCTCGTGAATTTTTGGGTTAACCCGTCTTTGACTTTGAACCGTAGGTTTGTAATCATCTTCCATCAAGATTTTGTGTGTACAAAAACGAGGGTCGATACCCTTGATGTCGGTGATTTTCCAAGCAATGGCCCTTTTATGAGATTTGAGCACCTTTAAGAGAGCATCTTTTTCATCATTTTTTAAACCTTTTGCAATAATCACTGGTAACTTGTCGTTTTCTTCCAAGAAAGCATATTCTAAGTGAGACGGTAAATCTTTTAACTCTAATTCCGGAGGCTCTTCAATTGAAGATTTTGCCTCGGTCACTTCACTTTGTTTAAGGTCCATCGGAGGAAGTTGAAACGGGTCATTATTTAACAATTTTTCAATCAAACAAATATCTTCCTCCGGATTGCAATCGGCATGATCAATTTCCGGTGAAATCGAATCATCCTTAAGATAAGCTTCAATTTCTTCCAAAATGAATTCGGAAGTAAACGGCTCAGACGTCGGGGTGGGATTGCCACCCGAAGAATTAGGAAATCCTAGCAATTCCGGAGCATACTCCTCACAAACTGCATCAATGATGTCAATTCGGTTTACCGACTTGTCATTTGTAGAGGAGTATCTCGTGGTTTGATCTAGATTAAAAGTGACGGCTTCGTTATCAACCCGAAGGGTTATTTCTTCTCCATAAACATCAATTAAAGCACGACCGGTCCTCAAAAAGGATCTCCCAAGTATGAGAGGTACTCGAGGATCCAAACGATGTGATTAAGCTAATGATGTTTCCTTATTCACCCGAGGGGGCTGCTAAAACTTGGTACGAGAAAGAACCTCCTAATTCAATATTGACTTGGGAGGATCTCGTTACCAAATTCGTGAATCAATTTTTCCCTCCTTCGAAGACCACTCACTTAAAGAATAAAATCTCTCGTTTTACCCAAAAATTCGATGAGTCTTTTAGTGAAGCATGGGAACGATTTAAGGAAATGCTTAGAGCTTGTCCCCACCACGGATTTACGGAGTTAACTCAAGTTGATACCTTTTATAACGGTTTAAACGACAACGATCAAGACTCCTTAAATGCCACGGCGGGTGGAAATCTTTTGAGTTAGAAGACTAGAGAAGCATTGAATATAATTGAAAACAAATCAAAAGTGCGTTATTCACGAAACAAACCAAAATGCTTTTAGTAATGAATAACGATTTTCTAGGGATATGATATAAGACGATGAAAGAATTGATAAGATTGCGATCAACTTTTCGACCTAGTCGAGATTGTTTCTAAGAAAGTGTCACTCCCGCTCCGTTAAAGCGGTTGAGGAAACTTGCATTACTTGTGGTGGTTGCCCCATATCTTTGGAATAATTTGTCCGAAACTAACCGATAAAATCAACTAGTGTTTTGGAGCGACCTACAGTACTTACAATTAAGTTAACCTCCGAACCGTGTTAGTATTCAAATGGCACCACCGGGTTTTGCTCCGGTGCAAAACAATGGTCAAAATAGGTTTAATCAAAATCAAGGTCAAGGGAATAATTTTAATCGGGGAAATAATTTTCATGTTAATTAAGGATTTCAACATAATCATGCTCCGAATTTTCAAAACCAAGGATTTCGCAAACAACTTTCAAGTGCCAAAATCAAGTTCAACAAGAGAATTTCACAATGATTTTTCGAGTTACAAGAGGAAATAACGATTCAAGATGTTGAGAAACATGCAAAATCAAATCAACTCGTTGAAAGGAGACCTTAAGAATGAAATTCAAAACACGGTGAAATCTCAACAAGCCGTCATGATGAATCAACAAACTACCTTTCAAAATAATTAGCAAAACATGATATGTGGATTATTTCATAACCAAGCCTCAACTTCGGGTACTCTTCCGAGTAATACCATTCCAAACCCGAAGGGTGAGATAAAAGCGATCACTACTCGAAGTGGTGTTGCTTACGAGGGACCGAGGAGACAACGGATAAGGAGCACACCTATTGACAACAATCATCTTTCACAGCTTCCAAGAGTGTAAAGCATTCTTATTCTTTAATGTATAATGCAACTATGCTCTCAGTTGAGCACAACTAGTTCATATGGTCATCATAAAAATGAAAACATACCATGACTAGTATTGAGTGTCATTGATGCGTAAAGTTTTAATACGTAATAATATCTAAAGTATAGAAAATTCCAAAACTACCCTTGAGGACAAAGGTAGTAGGAAAAATCTTACAAAAATACTACACGTTTTAACCGTAAATGATTACAGTTGATCTTATGTAGGCGTATTTTATTTAGAAAGGATGTGGAGGAGGTCTTTTTCCCAAAGATTTAGAAATTGAGACCTCGTTTGTTATTTGGACAACGACTTGAATTGGTTCGAAGATGATTTATTTTCTAAAATCCTAATAGTGAGCAAATAAAGGGACAATTTAAATTTAACTACGAAAAAAACCAATACGGGAAAGTAAATTTTAACTAAAAACGCAAAACGGGAATCCTAAACGGGACCTAAAAACCCTAAATTATTAAAATTAAGCCTAAAATGATCTTTTTGGTTTTTATAAGACTTAATTGACTAAAAAGCTAAAACAAAGAAAACTAGACTAAAAACGAAGGAGATTTGAGCTTGAGAACACTAAAAACGTGAACGGGAATGAATCCCGCTCTTTAAAAAATAAAATTTTGCAATTTAAACCCAACGGAAGCAAAACTAATTTTCCAAGAAACTATATGATAAAAGAAAATTTTCTAAAAAAGAATTATATTTTTTTGACTTTTTTATATTTTTTTATGAATTAAAAACGATTTTAATGAAATTAAATGATTAAAAATACTAAACTATTTATAAAAATTCTGAAAAAATTACGGAAAAAAGCTTGAACAATGAGGAATCTAGGAAAAATAAGCTTGGAAACACAACTTGTCGAATAAGCTGAGAAATAAGCCAAAACAGCTTATTATACTAAAATGCCTAAAATGTGTATAAAAAAGTAATTTTGCAAAGAAAGATTGAAATAGTCCTCAGGGCGCATTGGTTGAGTGTGTGTGTTGTGAGGTTTATAAAAGGGTTGAGGAAGGTTGAGGTCGTGGGTTCGAGCCTTGCTCACCCACGATTTCCCTTCTCCTCCCCCCTTTTTTTTATTTTGCAAAAACCTAAAAAGCAAAATTGTAGAAAAGCTAAAAACTATCAATTTTAATAAAAGCAACTATTTTTGAAACTTTCTAAATAAGCTAGAAATCAGCTGAAAAGCTAACAGATTAAATAAAACTTCTTTTTGAACTTTTATGAAACATACTCAAACTAAGAGGCTAAAATAAGCTAAGACCTAGCAAAATAAGCAACTTCTAAACTAACCCTAACCTAATAAGCTAATATGAAAAGAAATAGCAAATAATACAAGCAAGAATGAGCTTAAATAAGCTCAGCAGTACTAACTTAAAGTTAGTACTGCTAGCTTTAATTTTTAATGTTGCTTCCACTAAATGACTTAGAAAGCTAAGGACAATAATAAAATAAGCTAAGACTAACTTAATAAACTATTCTAAACTAGAAATAAGCACAAAGAAGCAAGCCATAAACTGAGGATCCAAAATAAGCACTTAGTGAAAAACTGAAAACCAAACAGACAACTTAGCTACTTTGGGCTTATTTTTAACTATGCAAACAGATCCTTATGGATTTCTAACTTATACTACCTTAAACCTTAACCAAAAAGCTACATGAAACAGCTTTTAAAAATCATTTTGAAAATCAAATGCTTATTGAAAAAGCTCCTTGAAAAACTGTTTATTTTCTCAGTTTGTACTGAGTTTGAAGAAGACAAAATGCAATTTTTCAGCTTAAAAACATATAGACAAATAAGCTATTTTATAGAAACTAAGTTCAAAATGATGATTATTTACCTACAAACTACTTGTAAACTAAAAATCAAATCCTGAAAACTAAATTTACCCTCTGATTTTTAAGATTGAAAAGTGCTACTTATCCCAAATGCTATCTGATGCAGTTTGCACAAAATTGACCCAAATCCATATGAAACTTGTGCAGGCTTAAGGAGTTGTAATCTAAAACTTTAAAACTCTAAAACTAAAGCAATGAGATCAATGAATCAGCTTAAACAGATAAGAGCTTAAAATGCTTATTCCACTGAACTTGTTCTAAATTTTTTTAGCTAAAACTCTCTCATGAATGAAATCTAATTCCAAACCTCAAACAGTCTTAAATCCTATCTATAAAACTTACAAATGCAGTTTTGAAACCAATACTAAGGACCAAATGGCCTTGGCAGCACTAACTTGAGTTAGTTCTGCCTTGTGCCAAACACCCCTTAAAAAGGCTTAAATCCATTTTAAGCTTATAAATTTGAAAATTTAAAGAACAAGTTGCAAATATCAGATTTCATTAAGCTAAATTAAGACCTAATAAGCATATTTAAGTAATCAAATAAGCTAGAAAATCAAAACTACAAATTATGCTAATGTTTTTGGTTTTTTCACTGATTTATAGAAAATAAGAGTTAACTAAATTCCAAGATTAATTAGCAAACAAATTAAGTTTTCTAACAACTATATAATCATTTATATATAAGCTAATCTAAACAGCAATAAGCAAACTATAAGTCATGATAAACTGAAATTCAAAGCTAAGCTGTAAAAATAAATTGAGAACTTACAATTGCCTTTGCTCTAAACAAGGCTTATCAAATTACTATTATGAGCTATCAACAAGCTCCACCTTATCCTAGGATAAGCTGGTGGGGTCTTGGAAGCCCATCCCTTATTGCCTTCCCTTCTATAATAAGTTGTGGTACTTTTGAAGGAGGATTTGTGTCTTAATAAGCTTAGTTAAGCTTTTAAGAGCTTAACTAAGTGAATTGTAGCTTATTAGTTAAAATGATAGCTGATTAAGCTTATTTAAATAGTATAGAGAGCATGATTAAACTAGATTACTTAATAATGAAAACATGAATTGAACATTAAACTTTTATGAAAACAAACTCTTTATTTATTAATAAAACCGATTACAAAGCTGAGACAAAGGAAATTACATTGATTTTAAAACAATAAGCTAAAAAATTACATGATAAGCTAAAACTGTAAGCTACTATTTAAAACTACTCCTAGATATTAGATGCCTCTTGTGAGTGAATGAGGAGCTCTTTATATAGGCTGAGAGAGAAGCTTCTAGGCTGATTAGGACGCTCCTCTTAGTCTTGATCATGTCCTTTCAATCATTGCCAATCATTGGATGCTTAATCTTAGCCCTTGGATCAAAATGAGCACACGGATTGCCAAGCGGGCAATCCCACTCTTTGGGAGTAAGTGTGCTTCTTTAACACTGAATCCAATGTAAATTTCCCTTTTCTTGTGTGTTTCTTTAATAGCCCGCGTGTCATTCTTAATGGTGTCTTGGCCAATGAGAGGCTTTGGTGACGTTTTGCTTTGCTAAATAGGCACTTTGTACTAAGAATCTTCTGACCACGTCATTAATTGAAAGGGTGCAGGTTAATTATGGTTTAATTTGATCTGGGTGAATTGGGGGAGACGGTGAACAGTAAAAACTATTCCCCCCTCAAATGTTATGCAACTTGTGTTTGACCCGGGGATTTGAGTGAGTTGACCTAGGCTCGGGTATTGGGCCATGGGTTATGATTGGGCTCGGGCTTAGGATTTAAGGGATTTTGTTATTGCGGGTTAACGACCGTTAGTCCCTTAATGGTTAAGGACTAACGGTGTTATTGTTTTAGGATTTTTAGTGAAATTGAATTTAACAATAAGGCTCTTTTGGGTATTTTAAGGGTTTTGGCATTTTGTGGTTTGACCATTGTTGACCAAGGGGTGACTTTTGATGACCTTTTGCTAGAAACTTCCGGCTCTTGTGCACTCTATCCGTTCCCGTGCCCGTGTTTGTCCGGTTTTGACCATTTTTTTGTGATATTTGCATTATCCGTACCTACACATACACAAACAACAAAATACACAAATACAAGCATATTGTTGCACATTTTGATCATTTAAGGGTCATTTTGGATATAATAAAGATATGTGATTTCTCACGTATCAGTCATCTTAATTTGATTTAGCATCCGTGTACACAAAACAACCCCATGCTTTTAAAATCCGTAAACAATGAATATTCTCTTAATAATGTTTGGCACCTCATGAACTACAAGTTCATTGATTATTCTAATTGCACAATAAATTGTTGCAATATATATCCTTAGATTTTCATTACTATGGACAAATCCATAATCTAAGAAGATTTCCATAACCAAACATATTTTATTAATATATTCAATTCAATGATTATCTAATAACGTTTGATTAAATACCAATGTTGTCAAATCATCTTGCATTCTGCATGATACAACTACTTTCCTACACAATATGATGTACATAATGAATCCTTTAGTCCAACTCAAGATTTCATTCATGTTCCATCTTATCAAAAGAGAATCTATCCATTTAGACTTTCTAAATGGTATGTCAAATTGTGTTAGATTTATATACCGCCATAATGGTCATACAGCATTAACTATTATTTCAAGGTTGTACATTCCATTTTTTAATCTCTTTCAGGTGAAGGAACGAGAACATAAATACTCCCACCTAGACTTTTAAAATACTTTAAGGAGTTATGTAATTTATAATTAAATTCAAATCAAGTATATAATTGTTAATAATAAACTTTAAGATTACCACCTAGATGCATACAATAATCCAATACTTGGATCTTTGCCATTTGTATTACTTCATAAAGATTTTAAAAATTCACAACTCCTTGATACTAATCGTCCTCAGCAATAGTAATCATACAAGGAAGAGTTTAAATTCTAGTGCCCATATTTCATCTTATATTAAACACAGTATGACAATCAAACCAAATTCTTTATCAACTAAATGTGCATAGAAAGAATATTTAATCACAATCAATTGCTTGAGTATGATTAAAATCCTATCTTAATACATGCATTAAATATGTATACAACATTGTCCATATGAGTTTGATACCTAGAACATTACCACTTGGGTTTTTCTTCTCTTTGAGGAAACTCATTATAACTTCACAGTCTAACTGTTTAAGTTAAAGATCAATCAAATTTCAAAATTGATTATCTTGTGGACAGCATCTTAACATTCATAGCTTGAGTCTTTGTCAAATTCAAAATTCAACAATGCATATTAATGGTTACACCATGATACCGAATTCAAAATTCAATAATGCATCTTTAACAGGTTCACCATGATCCCGTGACTCATATTCCTCAATGTTTTTTTTAACGGCAAAATATTATTAAAAAAACTAGCAAGGAGCTAGAGACTTACAAAGAAACCATTTATCAATCAAGTATTTGAGGTATCCTTGCGGATCTATGAACAAGTATTACATCATTATGAGGTTTAACATTTAAAGCCTCGATCTGAATATTACACCTAGCGAGTTTATGAAGGTTATGTATTTGTGTAATTATTATCCTTTTATATAGATCTAAAAACGCTCCACATGCTTTTTGTAATTTTAGACCACTTCTATAATACTAAAAATGTAAGGGACCATTAACAAGATACATTGACATTCCTGAGTTTAGTTTGTCTAATATCATTCTTTCATAAGACTTCTTTAAAACAAATTTAAAACTTCAATTTCCTAGACTTAATGTAAGTCGTCACATCCATAATGTGGTGTCTTATTAAAAACCTTCTAGAGGTTGGAGTTTTGATTAATATATCAAGACATACTCAATTTTCAAACCTTGACAGATTTTGGAGGTAAAATATTTAAGTTATCTATATCAAATAATTCCAAAGAATTTGATTCAAAAACTTTAGACCTCCCAGAAAATGTGGTATCCCATGAGTAATTTTATTGTGAGACATTAACACAATCTTTTTAAATACTTAATATTCTTTAGTTACATACAATCAATTGTTTCAAAACAAATTGAAATTAATAGTATTTAAAAACCTATTAGCAATCGCAACAAATAATATGGCTTTAAACTAGTTCAACAACTCTATCCATGTTAACTATACATTATTTTGCCTTTGAACAATTCAAGAAGTTTTGTTCATGTTATAGCTAGAAGATATAGCTTACTTTATGTTATAAGTCTTTTAACAATTAACGGACTTAGTGTTTATTAATTTACAATAAACATAAACATATTTAACTAAAGTAATTCTGAACGCTTACTTTATGTTATAAGTCTTTTAACAATTAACGGACTTAATGTTTATTAATTTACAATAAACATAAAGATATTTAACTAAAGTAATTCTGAACACCAACTCTTGGCTTCAGTAGTAATTTCAAGTTAAACAAGATTACTTTATTATTTGGGACATTCCAAGAGCACATAAACCTTTTACCTCGAAGTAGTTTTAAATCAAGATTACTTCATCATTTTGGACATTCCAAAAACATATAGACATTTTACTTGAAGTAGTCTTTATTTCATATCTTGACATATGTTTCTTACCTTACGTATAGAAACCTTTAATCATTTTACCTATAATCATATTGTTTCAGTCCCATGTGTTGTACTTGCACCCAATAAAGATTTCTCTCACTTTAGTGCATCAGGCACAACATCATAACACGTAGTTAAACAACACGACGTTCGTTATATTTATATGGACAATATGATAAGTGTCACAGATATTAGCTTACAAGGAAGTGATACCAGCCACTTTGTTTAATAAGAAATAGAGCAACGACTATCCTTAAAACCACAGATGTCTAAAGTTAGAAAAGTTATGCATTATCTCAAGACATCAGAAAATTTGGGTTACTACCAAGATAATAAACCTTGTAGCTCCCACTGAATTTGACAACATTACATTAATGTCTTGTTCAGAAATAAATCATGATGCTCCCACTGGATTTGACAACATTGCAAGTGTTCCATAACCAGTGAAAACAAATTTATTTTCCAACTTTCTTTGAAATCTTAATTAGTAGCAATGTACTTGGATTTCAAAAATTTCTACTATGTAGATGAGGGACTATCCATCAGTGCTATTTATTAACTTGAAAATTAGGCATGCAATTTCCTCCTTAATTTTGATTAAGACAAACAACTATATACATTATACTAGTTTGCCTTTACCACTTTTGCGGTAGTATTGGTATTTCCTAATCAAGAACTCATAAAGCATCTGACATTAAGATGTTATCATTTGATAGCTTTAAAAACATATTTTTTTATTTACTCGGAATGTGCCTTATATGTTTTCAAAAGTACTCACCACCGAATAAGAGTGATGAAATATATATGAAAATATAAGTCATGCAATCTACTTAACATTTAAGTATTCTAAGAGTTTGATTACATTAGGACAATTCCTACATTCTTATTATAACTTTCCAGAGCAAGAAAAATATTAGGAATGAGTCTCTATGTTCCTTACAAGGAAAGGAGTCTCGGTTTGACTTCTTTGAAAAAGAAACAAACCATTGTTTACGGTTTTATCGTTGCATTAATACTAAATAGCTAGAATCTGCAAAATTCTATTTAGTATTTTATCATAACACTTTCTTTAAAGAAAATTAAATACCCATGCTTATAAAATAAACAATTAATTTTCGATAAAGCTAGGATCCACCTTGACATAACCACCACCGCATTATTGATCTCATTGATATGGTAATTCAAAGGGGTAATTAACGGTTAATAATTCCAATGGCAACTGACTCCTACAATTTGATTCAACTTTTTATTACATCATATGTGAAACATATCAAACGTGAAAAAGTGAGCATGTTTACCCATCATATTCACGAGGGGGGGGGGGTGTCTCACCTATCATAAACTGATTAAGTCGGTCACAACAAAAACTTGATTGTATAGCACTTAACGTCTCACTAATAAGTGTATTATATCACCTTGGGTTACAAAACCATGAATAAGTCTCACTAATCATGGAAGAGTAAGTGCAAGTGTTTTTCTAGTTGGATGGCAAAAAGACTTATGTTTTAAAGGGTATAAACTTTGACGTGTTAAAACCATGTACAAAGAGCATGCAACATCTTTGTATCATGAATTTTATAAAAACTTTAATTTAAAAACACATTATGAACTATAAATTGCTAGTCTAATCATGAAAGATTTTATATCGGATGTAAGCGAATCCACTTGACTTTTTTGCCATTATATAGTCCATAATAAATCTTATTTCGATAATCATTAGTTATGTTTATATTTGTTTTTCGAAAAACCCTTTGCTTTGATGTACAATACATAACGATTTATCAAAAGCAAACAAATAAACATAAACAACTAAAATATATATCCGATTAACACATTAATCACATACCACATGCATAACCAATTGATGATAACCTAAAATCTATGTGATTTAAATTAAAGACACATAGCATAAAACTGTCAAAACAATTTAAATTTCACTTCAGGTCACGTCAGAGTGTAGCTAGATTCTTCTCGAGCCTTAGCTCAAAACTACAAAGTTGTAGATCTACGAGTCGTGGACCACCCACAAAAATTTCAAATTTTTTCGATATCGGATGAATTTATTATGAATTTTTTACTAACAGGTGTCATAACACTTACGAAAAACGTAAAATTCAACTAATACACATCAAGATCCGATTTTTATCATCAATTATGCATGTTTAACACTTAACAATTATTATACATTCATATATCATATATCACATGTCATCATCCATGGTAAACTTGCAAGATTCACCATGGATCTCATCAATTAACGTTTAATAAAGCGAGAAGATTCATATTAACAATTAATACATACCGATTATTAACAATTAAACTACGATATCCATCAAATAAAAAATTGCATACATCTTAGGGTTTTGTCTAATTAAATTTATTAACCCTAATTAGGGTTTATGAACACAAGATCATCATAAAAAAATTAAGACAACATCAAAACCTAGCAATTTTTAACGTTCTTGATTAACAATTATGTAATTTATAATTCTATATGACCAGCTCTTGACGCAACTGTTGTATTTAGTAGACATAAAGACCATATTTGTAACATTCCATATTTTCAGGTCTTTTACGACGTCATCTATTTTACTAATTATTTATTTTTCTTTCTCGTACGCGTTTACTTTTATTTTTAATAGTTAAGTTAAATCGAGTAAGTTAAAAATTAATCGTTTAATTACTAAACGGGAAACAACCAGAGTGATATTTAGTGAACCAAACAAATATATGTTACATCAGCAAGTGTTAAGTAATTATTTTGAGTATAATTTATTAACTTTGTTCATTTTATTTTTATCGATACGTAAAGTGTATACGTTACGCGAATAAATTGCGTTTTAGTGCACTCCGACAACACCAAAACTTTTCTACGCTTCAACAAATACCCACATTTATACCCAATACATAAAAGTTACAAAAATATCTCACTTATATCACTCTTTTGCCGAAATTATAGCCATTTATACAAAAAAGAAAAAAAAAAAAATGGAAAAAAAAGAAAAAAAAAAAAACTTACCATTTAGTCTGAGTAACCAGCCTTCTCATTAAAATACTAACCATACTTTGGTTTTTTTGACTCATAAACCCATCCCTCAGACCAATCACCCATCCTAAAACCAAAACCATCCCTAGGACCATTACCTTAGTCTCCTTGACTAAGACCTACACCTTTAAATACTTGTACTCTTCTAGTAAGAGAAGGTCATACATGCATAAACACTTAACAAAAAAAATCAACAAAATCTCTTCCTTGGGCACTCATAGAGGCTCACGGCTCAAATCCATCCTCCCAACTAAATCCATATAATTTTTCTACAACCCATACACTTCTATACACATCTAACCTAAGATTATTCTAAGTGTTTCCAAGCATTGGCTAACCTTTTTCAAGTATTAATAAAGAAAAGTGAAACTAGGTTTTTAAAATGGAAAGCTAGGGTTTTATATCTAAACAAGGTTTAGATACTTGATTCATCATCTTACATCATAATAAGTTTTATCTTAAAAACCCTCATGTCTTTTCCTTTTCATCATTTTTTATATGATTTAATGTTTCTTATTATGGCTATATCACCACTTAGGGAGAGACTTTTAATTATTAAAAAAGGAGTTTTCGCTTATTTTACTGAATTTATGCACTTATTCTTATGTCATATGGTTATATATATCATGGAAAAATGAATGTAAAAGTATGTTAACATATGGTTTAAGTATGAACATGTTTTAGGGTATAAATTTTAGGGTTTTATAGTTTACTAAGTAAAGTTATGATTCAAAGTAATACAAATGCCATATAAGGCGTTTAAATTCGACCACATAACATAGGATTTAGACATTATATAAAAACAATACGCCTCATGACGATTCAAAATGAAAAGAAACTTGAAAAACAAACCGATTTATAACGAAAAAGATACGTTAGTTACGAGTTTACGACGGGAAATACTTTTATAAAACTATTTTATAAAATTTACTATTCATTTCAGAAAGTGATATTTTTAAAACATCAAAAATATGATATAACTTTTAATTACGAGATCGTAATCGAAAGGAATCGTTAAAACGGAAGCTATAACGAATAAAAATACGACGTTTACGAGTTTACGATATAACAAGCACTATAAAAAATAAGTAAATGTCTTTATGTAACAGTTACAAAGCACTATTGCATCAGGAAAAAACTACAATGTTAAAAATGTAATTTTGATAACTCGAGCATAATAATACGAAGGCATGGACGTAAGAAACGCGCGAAACGGATTAAAACGAGAAAGTTACGCCATTTTTACCAAAGTATACTTATAAACATTTTTCGTTATAATTATGCTTCACTAAAACGAGTAGACGGTGATGTAGCTATATAGAATCATATGTTGTATTAGTTATCAAAAGTACTATTTACTAGGGAGTTTCAATAATGATAGGCCTCTTCGGGGTGGCGATCGACGAGTTTGCTGGATTTTACGATTTTAAAGTGTCCTAGCTCCTCATAACGTCACTATAATTACCACTAATTAATGATAGGCCCGAAAGATAAAGATTTTTTAATGAATGACTTATCCGACCTATAAATAATCACAAGTTTAGTTACATATAATACGACCTATATTGGATTAAGGTTGCCTTCGGATTCCTTGTGACGCATTTTCTATACTTGTTGATTATTCCTTTCACTCGAGTGAGTTCATAGTCCCTTTTTCTACAATTGTTTACCAAAATCAACCGGGGTGAATTACATGCTTGTTTTACTAATGGACACAAAGTGTTTTTTCAAAGTGTATCTATCCTGATTACTGCCTGATTATTAATGCTAAGTTACCTTTATTGTCGTGAATCCCTATTTTATCATGGAACCGTTAATTGCTATTATATTGAGCACTAACTCGTGTTGATTGATAGAATCGATTGGGACTAACCAATCCCCACCCTTACTTGGGTACACTAGTTTGGATCGGTGCATTAACATTTGAAGATGTTAGGGGATGTTGGCAAGCATCCTATTTTTCTGATTGGGGCACAAATCTAGTTAAGGCTCGTGTCATGAGCTTAGTGCAATAATAAACCGTTTTGGACTTCTGAATGTGTTTTCAGAGTCCTACTTAAAATTATACTATCGATCTTGTGTCCACCCTTTTACAGATAAACCTATGATTTCACTCAACCATGTGTTGACTTTATAGCATGTAATCTCAGGTCCTCGGGTATGAAGTTGGGAAACCCCCCGGGAGCCGTTGGCGGATATCAAAGAAGACGGATTCTGTGTTTTATCTAAAGTTTATGCAACTTTTATTATCTTTAAAAACTTAAGTCATCTTTTGGTATTATGAAGCTTCTGTTTAATTAAGAATGTTTATGACTTTTAAAAACTTATAGGACCAAATGTATGAACTCTGATATTTTGCTATGGCATCGAATGAAATCTATCTTTAAAAACGTCCATTTAAGGTCGTTTCCCCTATATCTTGATTGTTGTACTTTGAAGTAGCACCCCAAATGTTACCATTCCGCTGCTACCTGATTTTTAGGGGTGTTACAGATGGTATCCAAGCCAAGGTTATAGGGAACTGGGTCATTTTCAAAACCTAGTCTATAACCACAAAGTTTAAAGATTTCTTTTCGTTTCATTTAAATACAGAATCCTCATCACTGTCCGATATCCACGAGCCGCAATTCCACTGATCCGTACTTACTTTTCTAGATTGTCATATATTGCATTATATATATAATCTTATATATAATACTTGGTTTAAATTCGATCTCTTACGTTTCTCTTTTGACATATCGATATCTATTTCTATCGATCAATTATATAAATATCAACTATCCTGATTAATTTATGATTATTCATATCATTCTTCATTATTTACCATGTGCCATACCCTCTGCATACTTACAAATTCCTCTACGAATTGTTACTTGTGTGCCAGAATCATGGCCTCCCAGGAGATTAAGAAGAAATCTGTTAGAAGACAAGTGAAAAGCGTGTGGCCAAAGCCATTGAAAAAATATGAAAAACTAGAGCTGACTCGAACATACTTGTGGGAAGTCCGGTATCAACAAATTCTGGGAGGAACTGTTATACCAAAGATGCATGGATGTTCGTATAAGACATTTATGAATGGCAAGCCTCACTCTTTCAAGGGGACTGAAGGTGTAGTCGGACTAAAACGTTGGTTCGAAAAGATGGACAAGTGTATGAAATTTGCAAATAGTGCCTGAAATGACAAAGTGAAGTTTGCTAATGTGCACGTTCGAGGGACGTGCTCTGACCTGGTGGAACGGAAGATGTTCAGACTTTGGACTGCAATTCTAATCAGATCCCCTGGACAACGTGAAAGTATGATGACCACTGAATACTGCCCAGCAACTGAAATCCAAAGGATGGAACAAGAGCTTTGGACTCTGACTCTGAAAGGAGATGATATTGAAGCTTACAACAATCGTTTCCACGAACTGGCCTTGATGTGTCATGAATTGGTGCCTACTGAAAAGAAGAAGATTGAAAGGATATTCTGGGTTTTCCTGAAAGAATTCAAAGGAAACATCACTTCTTCAAAGCCTGCGACCATTGCATGAGGCATCTCGAACAAGGCACCGTGAACAGGTCGAGCAACCAGTTCAGTAGGGCTGCAAGAACGGGGAAAGCAATAAAAGAAGTGGAAGACAACCAGAGAAACAACCAATAACAATAACCAAACTACAACAACAACCATAACAGCACCAATAACCACAACACATCAATAACGCAACCGGAAACCAACAATCATCACCCAGCAACAAAACAGGAGACAGACAGGAAGATGTCAGGCAATGCTCAAGCCCAGCTGGAGGAAAGATTTATGCTAGGAAAGTTACCAAAATGTAATCGGTCAACTTACAACATCATAGACCGTGTCCCTCAAAAGTGTCGGAGAATGCCAAAGATTTGGTCACCTGGAGAAGGATTGTAGAAGTATTAGGCTTTCAGGGTGCAGGTAATGACTCCTGCAAAAATGTGACTTGTTTTTACGGGAGTGGAGAGAAAGGACATATCAAAGATAAATGTCCTAAAGCAGGAAAACCCGCAAAATGATGGAGCTCGTGGGAGAGCTTACGTGGTGGTTGAAAATCCACAGCAGAATCCAAATGTGGTCACGGGTACGTTTCTTCTTAAAGATCACTAAAGAGATACGCATGTATTCTCTTGATTCGGAGGTGTCTGGAAGAGTTTTGTTATCTTCCTAAGCGTTACGCATTTATTAACATTGCCCCTGCCTAACTCTAAAAACTAGCTTACGAAATTTTGTAGAGTTTAGCAGACAGAAAAGTGTTTAGCACCAATACCATTTTTACGTAGTTTGCACTTAGTCATGTTAAATCACGTGTTTTCAAAATATACTGTGCCACCCCGGCCTAGGAAGCTAATGATGTTAACATTGAATGGATTGATTGGCATTACCACCAGAGCTCTCAGCGATGTTATGAGAAGATTGTCCGTATTCCCCTTCCGAAAGGCAAGATTCCTTGAAGTTCAAGGCGAGAGCCATAAAAGGAACTTCGTTCACTTGCAGTATCAAGGCTGATGAGAAAAAGCTTGGATGGACATACGTGTTGTCCAGAACTATTTCCATGAGGTATTTCCGACGATACTGTAAGGTTTACCTCTTGTGCGAGAGATAGAATTTCACATTGATCTGATTCCAGGCGCATCCGCACAGTTGTTTAGATCTCCATACCGGATAGCCCTTCCAGAAATGTAGAATTATCGAATCAGCTTAAAGAACTTCAAGAGAAGGGTTTTATTCGACCAAGTCACTCACCATAGGGAGCACCCATGCTTTTTGTCAAGAAGAAAGATGGTGCGATGAGAATGTGTATTGATTACAGGGAACTAAATAAGTTGACTATAAAGAACCGCTACCCTCTCCCCAGAATTGATGACTTGTTTGACCAATTATAAGGTGCGTGTTGTTTCTCCAAGATAAATCTTCATTCGGGATATCATCAGTTAAGAGTTACAGAAGAAAACATACCAAAGACAGCGTTTCGAACCCGATATGGGTATTTTGAATTCACAGTCATGCCATTTGGGCTGACGAACGCACCGGCAATATTTATGGACTTAATGAACCGCGTTTGCAAACCGTATTTGGAAAAATTCATAATTGTGTTCATTGACGACATCTTAATCTACTCAAAGTCAGAAGAAGAGCATGAAGTCCACCTAAAGACGATTTTAGACTTACTCAAGAAGGAGAAGTTATACCCCAAATTTTCAAAGTGCGAATTTTGGTTACAATAAGTCCAGTTCCTAGGACATGTGGTCAACCGTGACGGTATCAACGTGGATCCTAGCAAGGTTGAGTCAGTCAAGAACTAGAAGACCCCTGAGTCACCAACGGAAATCCGTTCATGTCTAGGATTGACGGGTTACTACCGACGATTTATCAAGAATTTCTCCAAGATCGCCAAGCCTCTCACCCTGTTGACTCAAAAGAATAAGTCATATGTGTGGGACGATAAGCAAGATGAAGCTTTTCGTATTCTGAAGGAGAAGCTATGCAATGCTCATGTGTTAGCAGTCCCCGATGGACCCAACGACTTTGTGGTCTATTGTGATGCATCGAAACAAGGTTTTGGGTGCGTGCTGATGCAGCGAGGCAAAGTGATAGCGTATGCGTCAATACAATTGAAGACACATGAGAAGAATTATACCACCCACGACCTGGAATTAGGTGCGGTGGTGTTCGCCCTTAAAATCTAGAGAAATTATCTTTATAGGATGAAAAGTGTTATCTACACTGACCATAAGAGTCTCCAGTACATCTTTGACCAGAAAGAGTTGAATATCCACCAAAGGTGGTGGATCGAGCTGCTCTGTGACTATGAATGTGAGATCAAATACCACCCGGCAAGGCAAATGTGGTGGCAGATGCCTTGATTAGAAAAAAAGGCTCAAGCTAAGGCGAGTACATGCTATAAGTATTACTATCCATTCTGGACATAAGACTAAGATTTTAGAAGCATAGGGCGAAGCTTCCAAGGATCTCAAAGCCCCAGCTAAATGGCTAAGAGGATTAGAAACACACTTTGAGCGACGAGATAATGGTGAAATTTACTTCTTCGATCGTATCTGGATTCCATCAGTTGGTGGTATAAGGAAATTTATCATGGATGAAGCTTATACTTCTAGATATTTACTACATCTGGGTGCGGATAAGATGTATTATGATTTAAGAGACTTGTATTGGTGGCCAGGTATGAAGAGAGGCATTGCTGAGTATGTTAGCAGGTGTCTTACGTGCTCTAAGATTAAAGCCGAACATCAAAAACCCTCAGAATTACTTCAGCAACTAGAAATTCCTGAGTGGAAATAGGAGAAAATAACAATGTACTTGGTGTAAACACAAAAAACTCCTCCTCCTAGCTCTCGACAAACAAAAAACCAACACCATATCCTTACAATAATTTTTATTTATTCACATTTACATACATACCTACAAATATCTAAGATGTCCTAAGAAGATTTGAAGGCTTGGTTAAGTCTTTACAAGTATTAAGCAAGAAAAAGAAGATTAGGGTTTAGGGTTTTCAAGATCTTGCAAGCTTGGGTTTTGTATCTAAACAAGGGTTTAGATTGTGTTGGTTATCATATTACATCACCATAAGGTTACCTAAAACCCATTATGTCTTTACCTTTATCATTTTATGTGTATATAAGTTCTATGTAGTGAAATCACCATTATGATGCTTTTAAAACATGTTTTTATGAAACACATCCAAACTTTCTGTTTGGATTCGACATATAACCTGGTCATTTTATTCTTTTATAAGATAGTACTTCATGAGATTCCAAAGATATAAGAAACTCTGTAAAAATCCGATTTATAACGAAAAGATACGACGATTTCTAGTTTAGTTAAATATATTACTTTTATAAAACTATTTTTATAAAAAAATTAATATTTGCCACTGAAACTTTATTTTTAATTAAAAACATAAATAAATGATAAAACTTTTTTAAATTACGAAGACTTGCTCGAAAGAATCGTTTAAAACAGAACGTTTTTTTAAAACGAATAAGTTCGACATTTTCGATAAACTAATCTATTAAAAATAAATATATAATTGTTATGAACAGTAAAATCACTATTCATCAGAAAAAATCAAATTTTGAAAATGTTATATTTTGATAACTCGTCTTAATACGAAGGCCCGTAAGGTGGCAGTAAGAAACGAAGAACGGATTAAAAAACGGAGAAAGTTACGCATGTTTTACTAAAGTATACTTATAAACGTGTTTACTTTATAAATATGATTTCACTAAAACGATTAGATGGTAATGTAGCTATATAGAATTATATGTGGTATTAGTTAATCAAAGTACTATACTACTAGGGAGTTTCATAATGAGGCATCTTCGGGGTGGCGTATCGACGAGTTGTTGGATTTACGATTTAAAGTGTCCTAGATCCTCATACGTCACTACATGACCTCTTAATTGATGATGCCTCCGAAACGATAGTAGATGAGCTATACCGACATAAATAATTCAAAGTGTTTTGTTTTATACACTATTATTGGATTGTTGCCTTCGGATTCCTTCGTGAGGCATTTTTCTATTGTTAATACTTGTTGATTACCATTCACTCAAGGTGAGTTCATAGCCCCCTTTTTACTACGTGATTGTTTTACCAAATCTACAGGGTGAATTACATTGCTTGTTTTACTATTGGACACAAGTGTTTTTCTAAGTGTTTTCAAAGTGTTTACAAAGTGTATGTTATCCAGATTACTGCCTGAATATTATTGCTATGTACTTATTGCCGTTGAAGTCCTATTTATCATGAACCGTTAATTGATATTATAGTAAAGCATGGAGTGTTGTGGATATAGATATATCGGGACTGACATTCCCACTTTCCTTGTGTCTCTAGTTTGTCAAGGTGCATTTAACATTGGAGAGGTGTCTAGGTTGTTCGGCAAGCATCCTATATATGATTAGGGCACAAATCTTAGTTAAGGCTTCGGTCGGTTTCATGAGCTTAGTTTGAAATAAGAAATTGTTTTGGAATACTGAATTTGTTTCAGAGTCTAATGGTATGTGCTTAATTACACATACCTTTTACCTTTAAAAACGAGCTAAAATTAAACCAAAACGGATCTTTAAAATGCCCACAATATATGCTTCCTGTTTGTTTTGCTAGTTGTATTGTGCAGGAACGGATAACTAAGAAAAAGACGAAAAAACAAAGCCAAAACGATAAACCGGACTCGGAAGATTGGATAAAAGAAAAGACTGTGAAAGACAAAGCCAAAACAAATCGACGCCGGAAAGTCAATCAATTCAAAAAGTCAACTGAAAAGTCAACTGGTCAAAGTTCAAAGTCAAACCCAGTCAACCCCGAGGCCAAAAGTCAAAGAAATATAAGTTTAGGGACTGAAATTGCAAGTCCCTAAACTTATACTTAAAGAAGAAAAGAGGAGGAAAGAAGAGAAGGGCTAAATTGCCAATTAAGCAAAGTTGTACTAGAAGGGGAAAAGCTGTCAAGTCTTCTAACTTGTACACCACAAGGACGGTGGTGCAAAGAGTTTTATAAACTCTTGGGGATTGGTTTTGCCAAGGTCCAAAAGTTATATAACACAAGGACGAAATGTATGTAATCTCCATATAAAGGGTCTAATGATCTATTTAACACCAAAGTCTCTCCCATTAGCCTAGCTTCTAAATCAAGTTCCATTCTTTCTCTTAAGCTTAACATGTAGACCCTCTTAATCAAACTACTAGCAGGTTTAATACTTTTAAAAATAATTTTCTCATCCCAACCCTCAAAGTAATCTTCCTTTTGAATACATCAATCTTAGTGTGGGTGGTAGACAAAAATGGTCTTTCAAGGATCAATGACACTTTGACATCCTCGGGCATATCAAGAATTATAATGTCTACAGGGAAAACAAATTTACCAATACCTACTAGCACGTTTTCAGCAATTCCTTTTGGATATTTCACAGTCCTATCTGCTAATTTAACTGTCAACTTAGTGTGAGCTAATTCGCCTAAACCTAAGTTAAGGTAGGTCGAGAGAGGCATGACACTTATGCTAGCTCCTAAGTCAGCGAGGGCATCATCAAAGCAAACATTATTAATATAGCAAGGTAAAGTGAAACTCCCTGGGTCTTTCTCTTTTTGGGGTATGGAATTATCGATATGTGAAGCTTCATATGAGTAAGCTTTTGAGAATTTCGGTCTATACGATCCCTTCTTTTCTTTACAGTAGTAATCATTCAAACGACTTAGAAACGGAATTGTCATTTGTCTTGACTCAAACATTAGTCTTCTGTTCTGTGGGGGTGGATACGACATATTGGGGGTGATCCAATACAATGTATCAGGTTTGTATCAGCTTCAACAGTGTAACATTTCTTATTTTTGATCAATGTACGACGCTATTTAATTCACTATTTTTTTTCTCGTACGCGTTTACTTTTAATTTTGATCGTTACGTTAAATCGCGTAAACTAAAAAAAAATCAACAATCAACGTAAACGGGCACCAAACGAATTTAAGTTTTCGTCAAGCAAGCAATATATTATTTTTACGAAGGTAATAATAAACTTTTTATATTTTATTTTTATTGGTTGCGTAAAACGTTTACGTTTCGCAATAAAATACATTTAGGCATACCCGGAACCACCATAATTAATTTACGCTTCAACAAATGCTTATTTTTATTTTCAATGATCAAAGTTTATAAAACTTTTACCCCACTTATCAAATGGGACGCCTCATATATACAAGAAATAAGCAAGACCTATTCAATTTACAAGTATACTTTCTAAATTAAATCTACAACTTACACTTTACATTATAACATTATACTTTCATTTTTTTTCAAGTATAATACTTTCTTTTAGCTAGCTAGATATTTCCTCCATAATTTCATGGGATGATTCACACTTTAGGGAACATAAGGACTTATAAACCATACCTAAGGTCATGTACATCTCTACACATTAATTCAAGCCATACTTCCCATACTTCCCATACTTTTGACCATACTTTCCCTAGAAATCCTCATCTTGTCTTTGACTAGTCATTAGAGTATATAAGGCCTTTACTAGTGAAATACACACACACTTCTCACTTTCAAGGTGTAAAACACACAAAATCTCTCTTCCCCCTCCTCTCTAGCTCACGGCAACCACAAGACCAACACCAAATCCATACCAAATTTTATTTAACACATTTACATACATTCCTACAACATATCTAAGATGTCCTAAGAAGATTTGAAGGCTTGGTTAAGTCTTTACAAGTGTTAAGCAAGAAAAATGGAAGATTAGGGTTTAGGGTTTCAAGATCTTGCAAGCTTGGGTTTATAATCTAAACAAGGGTTTAGATTGTGTTGGTTATCATATTACATCACCATAAGGTTACCTAAAACCCTTTATGTCTTTACATTTATCATTTTATGTGTATATAAGTTCTATGTAGTGAAATCACCATTAGGATGCTTTTAAACATGTAAAACATATTTTTGCTTGTGATTATAATTTTGTACACTTATTCATGTGTTATGTGGTTGAATATATCATGGACTAGGAACCCTAAGTATGTAAGACATATGTTAATAAGGGTTGTAATGGACTTGTAACAAAGTGGTTAAGCTAAAAAGTTATAAAAACGACTTTTAAACACATTTTGAGAAAAACCCATTTAGGGGCTGTTTGAATTCGAAAATTTACACCTCTATTTTATGATTTTATAAGATACTACATGTCCCAAGGATCGTGGGCATGTAAAGAACTCGAAAAACCGATTTATAACGAAAAAGATACGACGATTTCAAGTTTACGTTAAATATATACTTTTATAAAACTATTTTTATAAAAGTTACTATTCACCACAGAAACTTATACTTTTAAAACATCAATAAATCGATAAAACTTTTAAATACGAAGACATGCTCGAAAGAATCGCTAAAAACGGAGTTAAAACGAATAAGTTACGACATTTACGAGATTTACGATAACTAAATCTATAAAAATAAATATATAACTGTTATGAACAGTAAAATCACTATTCATCAGAAAAACTCAAATTTTGAAAATGTTATATTTTGATAACTCGTCTTAATACGAAGGCGTGGACGTAAGAAACGAAAGAAACGGACTTAAAACGAGAAAGTTACGCCAGTTTTACTAAAGTATACTTATAAACGTTTTTACTTTATAAATATGATTTCACTAAAACGATTAGATGGTGATGTAGCTATATAGAATTATATGTGGTATTAGTTAATCAAAGTACTATATTACTAGGGAGTTTCATAATGAGGCCTCTTCGGGGTGGCGTATCGACGAGTTGTTGGATTTACGATTTAAAGTGTCCTAGCTCCTCATACGTCACTACATGACCTCTTAATTATGATAGCCCGAACGATAGTATGATGAGCTATACGACCTATAAATAATCAAAGTGTTTAGTACTTATACGACCTATATTGGATTAGGTTGCATTCGATCGTAAGCGTGACGCATTTTCTATTGTGAATACTTGTTGATTACCATTCACTCGAGGTGAGTTCATAGCCCCCTTTTTACTACGTGATTGTTTTACAAAATCTACGGGGTGAATTACATTGCTTGTTTTACTATTGGACACAAGTGTTTTTCTAAGTGTTTTCAAAGTGTTTACAAAGTGTATGCTATCCAGATTACTGCCTGAATATTATTGCTAAGTTACCTTATTGCCGTGAAGTCCCTATTTATCATGAACCGTTAATTGCTATTGTAGTAAGCGCGAGTGTTGTGGATAGATCTATCGGGACTGACAATCCCCACCTTTCCTTGGGTCACTAGTTTGATCAAGGTGCATTTAACATTGAGAGGTGTTAGGTTGTTGGCAAGCATCCTATATTCTGATTGGGGCACAAATCTAGTTAAGGCTTCGGGGTCATGAGCTTAGTGCAATAATAAACGTTTTGGACTACTGAATGTGTTTCAGAGTCTACTATTACTTCGATCTTGTGGTCCACCCTTTTTACCGATAAACCTATGATTTCACTCAACCTTTGTGTTGACTTTTAGCATGTAATTTCAGGTCCTAGGGTATGAAGATTGGAGGGGAGCCGTGGTGGATATCAATGAAGACGGATTCTGTGTTTTATCTATATTCAATGCAACTTTTATTTATAAAAACTTAAGTCGCCTTTTGGTAGTATGAAGCTTTTGTTTAATTAAAAACGTATGTATAAATGTTTATGACTTTTAAAACATATGGGACCTAATGTATGAACTCTGATATTTTGTTATGGCATCGAATGAAATCTTATCTTAAAACGTCCATTTAAGGTCGTTTCCTATATCTTGATTGTTGTACTTGACGTAGCACCCCATTGTTACCATTCCGCTGCATACCAGATTTTAGGTGTTTTACAATATTGGGGGATGTAGATGCTCAAACTAGGTTTGAGACTACATCTAAACAGTCTAATGATCCACCTCTCTCAAAAGTTAACACATTTGGAAGTGGGAAGGACAGTATGCAACTTATGGAATTGATGACACATTGTACAAAATTATCTGTATTGGTGAGCTCAAAATAATAGAGAGATTTGTGATATAAAAACAGAAATAGTATTTTGGTGAGCCAAAAGAAATGAGAGATTAAGTGAGCTTAAAAATAGAAAGAGAAGTGTGTGTGTAAAAACAGAAATGAGTGATTATGTGAGCAAAAAGAATTGAGAGATATTGTGAGCATAAAAACATAAAGTGAGCTTGTGAGAATCAAATTTGATGATGAAAATTGCTTTTTGGAATGAAATTTGGGTAATTACTGGTGTATTTAAATTAATGCTGCTGAGCTTCAACTTAATGCTGCTAAGCTTAAGTTAATGCTGTTAGGCTTAAATTAATGTTGCCCGTATGTGTTTATGGTGCCAGGTTTAACTTACTGCTGCCGGTTTAAGTTAATAATGTTAGGAATCAATTAGTGCTGCCAGTTCAAGTTCCTGCTGCTGAGGGTGATTTTATAAATACTTCGATTCAGGGTTTCATTTAATTCTTTATTCGATTTTAATCATTCAAACACTCTCTCACCATTAACCCTAAATCAATTTTCATCTTTGATCATCAAAATCATCATTATGTCGAGCCTTAAGTTTGCTGAAACGCACAATGTCATCGCGTTCTTGGAAAAACCTGTAGAAAGTGATGGGTTTGCAGAGATTATTGATTTCCTGAAAGCAAGTTCTGTTCATTATGCTTTAACTATCAATCCAATTATCTACACATCTTGTATTGAACAGTTTTGGGCAACAACAAAGGTACAGATGGATAACGAAGTACGTCAGTTACAAGCCCTAATTGATAAGAAGAAGATGATCATCACGGAGTCAAGCATTAGAAGTGATCTTCACTTAGAAGATGCAGAAGGTACTAATTGTTTGCCAACTACTACAATTTTTGAAGAACTAGCAAAGATGGGGTATGAAAAACCTTCTCAAAAGCTTACATTTTATAAAGCTTTCTTTTCTCCGTAATGGAAGTTTTTAATTCATACCATTACACAAAGCCTTAGTGCCAAATCCACTGCATGGAATGAGTTTAGTAGTACAATGGCTTCTTTGATCATATGCTTGGCAACAAACCAAAAATTTAATCTGTCTAAGTACATTTTTGATGCTATGGTAAAACACTTAGATAGAGGGGTTAAGTTTCTGCTGTATTCACAATTTCTACAAGTTTTCATCAATCAACAACTTGGAGACATGTCACATCACAAGAAGATTTATGTTAATCCTTCCCACACAAAGAAATTTTTTGCTAACATGAAGAGAGCAGGAAAGGATTTTTCTAGGAGAATAGCACATCTATTTGATACTATGATGGTTCAAGCTTCTGAAGAAGTGGGTGATGATTCAGACCATCCAACTGATTCCAATCAAATACCCA
Source organism: Tanacetum coccineum (assembly GCA_026074375.1). Lineage (NCBI taxonomy): Eukaryota > Viridiplantae > Streptophyta > Magnoliopsida > Asterales > Asteraceae > Tanacetum > Tanacetum coccineum. The sequence goes on from BQNB010028488.1 coordinate 35,788, forward strand.
TTGTTGATCAACCATCTAAATCCTCTCAACCCAAGCAGAAACAAAAGTCCAAGAGGAAACAGAGGAAGGAAGCAGAAGTTGCTCATGACGAGTCAGAGCATGAGGAAAGTGTACCCACACCTTCCAATGATCCACCACCCAGTGGTGAGGATAGCATGAAATTTAATGATTTGATGGTTTTATGTACTAAATTGCAAAAACAGGTTCTTGACTTGGAAAAGGCTAAATCTGATCAATCTATTGAGATTGCTAGTCTCAAGAAGAGGGTAGATAAGCTAGAAAAGAAGAGAAAGTTCAGAACCATAGGGCTTAAAAGATTAAAGAAAGTTGGTGCAGCTAGAAGAATTAAATCCTCAAATGATAGTTTGGGTGCTCAGGAGGATGCATCCAAACAGAGGAGGAGAATTAAAGATATTGATGCAGATGCTGAGGTAACTCTTGTTAATGAAACTCAAGAAAGGCAGGATGAAGACTTAATGTTTGATACTGGAGTTCTGGATGATGATGAGGTGTTTGTGGATGTTACAATTGTTGAGAAAGAAGAGCAGAGTACAAAGATTGGTGAAGCAGTTACTACTGTTGGTGTTGAAGATAGTGCTGCTCCTACAATTCCTACAACAGTTGAAGAAACTTTGGCTCAGACTTTAATGGAAATCAAGGCAGCCAAACCCAAGGCAAAGGGAATTGTTTTTCATGATCTGGAAAAGCAGATATCTAAACCAACAGTTTCTGTCACACAACCCTCAATCAAAGACAAAGGAAAAGGCATCATGCAAGAGCCTGAGAGACCTTTGACAAAGAAAGATCAAGTTGCTCTTAATGAAGATCTGGCAAGAAATATTCAAGCTTAGTTGGATGCTGAAATCATAGAAGAAGAAAGGCTTGAAAGGCAAAAGCAAGAAGAAGCCAACATAACATTGATTGAATCATGGGAAAGTACACAGGCTATGATAGAGGTTGATAGATTACTGGCTGAGAGACTTCAAACAAGAGAAAGAGAGGAGTTGACAGATGAAGAAAAAGGAAAATTGTTTATGGAACTCATGGAGAAAAGAAGAAAACATTTTGCTACACTAAGAGCACAAGAAAAGAGAAACAACCCTCCTACCAAGGCACAAAAGAGAAGTCAAATGTCTACCTATCTTAAGCACATGGGTGGATACAAACACAAACAGTTAATGGGAAAGAGCTATGATGAAATTCAAAAGCTGTTTGACAAAGAGATGAAGAGGGTAAATACCTTTGTGGCTATGAGTTCAAAGGCATAAAAAAGCAATGAAAAGAAGGTAGAAGGTAGTGAGGAGAAAGCTAAAAGCAGCAGAAAAAAGAGTCTTGGTAAGAAAAGAGCAATAAAAGAGCATCAACAAGAATCTCTAAAGAGACAAAAACTAGAGGATGATAAAGAAACTGATGAGCATGAAGAAGTTGAAGCAGATGATACAGCTGAATTGAAAAAGCATTTGGTAATTAAGAAGGATGATGATATAGCAATTGATGCTATACCACTTGCTACCAAACCACCTATGATTGTTTAATACAAGCTTCTTAAAGAAGGAATAATGGTGCATTTTCAATTGATCAGAGCAGATGGAAGTTCCAAGAGATATTCTTCAATGATTAGGATGCTTCAAGATATTGACAGAGAAGACTTAGAGACTCTTTAGAAGTTAGTCAAAACAAAGCATGGTGATTTAAGACCTGAAGATGAACATGAAAGAGTGTTGTGGGGAGATTTTAAAGTCATGTTTAAACCAGACATTAGAAGTAAAGTATGGAGAGATCTACAAGGTTATACAGTGAGTGTTTGGAAATTGTATGATTCATGTGGAGTGCACTTTGTAAGGTTTGGAAATGTGCACATCTTCATGTTAGTTGAAAAGAGATATCCCCTCACACCAATAACAATCACCAATATGCTAAACAAGAAACTTCAAACTGATCATTTTAATGAGATGTGCTATCAACTGCTCAAGCTTATGGTAAAGCAGCAAAAGGGTCAATAAAAGGTTTGAATGCATCTTCCTGATATTGATGAAGACTTTTAACAAAGAAACTTAAAGATTCAGAAGATGAACATCAAGTTTAGGGGATGATTGTTGGGACTTAAAAGACTTTAAGGATTCTTACTACTGCTCAGGTACATAATGGAAATTATGCTAAGTAGTTAGTACTAGTAGTATAATGTTACCACTGCTAGTTACTACTGTTAGCATAATTTAGTATTGTTAGTATTGAGTTACTACTATCAGTAGAAGTTAAGACTGCTCAGAGTTGAAGACTGAAAGTATGCTAAGTGGTTAGTACCGTTAGTACAAAAGTTACTACTGCTAGTGTAACTTAGTATTGTTAGTGTAACTTAGTGCTGCTAGAGTAAAGTTACAACTATTAGCGTAAAGTTAGTACTGCTAGTACTTACTACTGTTTATCTCAGTTTTTGCTGCTGGTTATAAAGATATAACTGCTGCTGAATTACAACTGCTAGAAGACTTACTGCTGTCAAGAGGATAAAGACGGATTAAAGAGATAAAGATAAGTATTGAGTTATTTTTGTAAAAGATATGTATAACTTATTTGATTAAGATATTACGTTTATTTATAGAAAAGATCATGATAAGTTAGGAATGTATTATAAGCCGTGTAGGACTCTTTGGTGTATAAAAGGGGATCCTAGGGTATAGAAAGATATCAGTTTTCCATCTTAGTTTTCCATAGAGTTCATAGCTTCAAGGTTGTAAACCTTATCACTAAGTCAGAGTGATCGTATTAATATATTGAAGCTTGTTGTGTTGATTATATCTTTGTGTCAAAACATACTTTACTGTTTCATTGAGAATACTTCTTAGTGGTATAAACTAGATTCTGCATAGTTTATATCATTCAATCAAAGTTTCATTCTTAGTATTTTTGGATTTATCCAAGGGTACTAAACCTTACAAGCTAAGGAGTTAAAGATCTATTCATTGGGATCAATAATACTCATCCTCGATCTAAAACACCGCAACCAAAAAGAAATCTTAGACGACAAAATCGTCCAAATGGCTTTCCCGTAACTTGGAATAACTCCCAACCTCAAAGTTACATGCCATGGGGAATTTGTCCTCCATTTCCACATCCCAATAAAATGCAACAAATGCAAATGATGTTTAGTGCTAACAACTTTGGACCCATGAGATATTGGGGACCAAATATTTGAGTGATTGTGTTATATAAATAGATATGCATCGAAATTGATTTGGAGCCCGGCGAGTGGATAAAAGATAGTGGATGCTCTAAGCACATGGCGGGCAACTGAAAGCTCTTCTCATCCTACAAGGCATACAATGGAGGTAATGTCATTTTTGGTAGTAATCTACGCGGTAACATCATTGGCAAAGGTACGATCTCTTATGGCTCACTTAATATTGCAAATGTAGAGCATGCAGATAATCTAAGATTTAATTTGCTAAGTGTAGGTCAAATATGTGATAGTAAGTGTAAGGTTATATTTTCTGAACATGATAGCGAAATTACTAAGGATGGAAAGGTCATAGGTAGGGGTATTAGGAAAAGAGGCTTATATGGGATGAAATTAGGAAAGAAGCCGTAAGACAAAATTTGTCTTACAACGATTGATGAAAACTCTACTTCGTGGCATAGGAGATTAGGACACGCTAATATGCGTCTAATTCAATCGTTAGCATCTAAGTAACTAGTTAGAAATTTGCCTAAACTTAGGTTAGATCAACATTTTTGTGATGCTTGCAAAATTAGAAAACTCACGCTAGTCACAAAGCTAAGAATATAGTCTCAACGACTAGATGCTTAGAACTCATTCATATGGATCTTTTCGGTCCATCCGCCGTACGGAGTTACGAAGGAAACCTCTATACCTTAGTAATAGCATATGACTATTCTAGGTATACATTCTTAAAACCAAAACCAAGGCTTTCGAGAAATTTGAAATCTTTAGTAAGAAAATACAAAACCAATTAGGATGCTCAATAGTGTCAATTAAGACGGACCACTGTAGAGAATTTGATAATGAAGTGCAATTTGGAGAGTTTTGTAATGCCAATGGTATTATACATAACTTCTCGGCTTCACGCACTCCACAATCAAATGACGTGGTAGAAAGGAATAATAGGACTCTACAAAAAATGAGTAGAACAATGTTGAATGAACGATTGTTACCATAAAAGTTTTGGTGTAATGTCGTAGATACTTCAACCTACATCCTTAACTGAATCCTAATTAGAGTCATCTTAGGAAAAACACCATATGAACTCTTGAGAGGTAGGAAACTGATGTGCTGTCATGTAGGGTCAATTTATTGATTACTAAGTTTTAAATTTATATTTAGCCGACTTATCCTAAAACAACACTTTAACGGGTAGTGTACCCGATCGGGTGGAGTTTCGTGGTAAGTAGGGTGTCGAACACTAAGAGCGAGGTCGTTAACCTTATATTCTATTAGTATTTTAATTACTCTAATTAAGTTCATTCTAATTACTTGTTAAACCTATGCTATATACGTTTCTAACGATGACTGGGGTTTTCAGCCTGAGAGACTGGAACAGGTTTTATGGTGACAACAATCAATTCTAAACACAATAAACATGCAAGAAAACAATCAGAAGATAAAAGAGCGGTACAAGCCAAATGATAGAAAACTGTATTAGCCATATTAAATCCGATTAAATGGTGGTTTGTTTATTTAGTGCAAATGATTTCTTATCTCGAAGCGGCATATCATTCTTAAGACTTAGACGGGACATCATCCTAAGACCTAGGCACGTTGAATCTTATCACAATTAACGTATCCGCATAAAGGATGCTTTTAGTTTAATTATAATCTATCTAGGGATTAAAGCAATCATGATCTTATCAAACCCTAGCCCATCAGGACTTTACCCACTTACTGTTTGACGGTATTTTATATATTGGTAGTCCACTATTCAAATCTTTATCAATTAATCAAGAACATACTTGTTGAAATATTACGGGTCTCCTGCCGGTCCAACTAAACTCTTAATTCAAAGACAAAGACAAAACATTATTTGTGATCCTATGGGTCCAGTAATATAAAACACGATATGGAGAGCTATCCCAGTATCTAGCTCACTTGTTAGGCGTAACTAGATCCAGTTGAATGATAGGTCGCATATTCAAACACGTAGACAAGTATCATGTGATAAACATAATTAAACTTTCATCGATAAATTAAGAAATCGATTTTAAAACAAACCAAACATTAAATCTTTATTAAGATGGCTAATACCCTAGGGTATTAGCCCATAACCATTGTAATTATACAAGCGTGATCAAATAACCAAGGTACACTAAACGTTTTACCGAATGAAACCAAAAATTAAATGATTACAAGAGTATAGGAATGACACGGTGTCTTCTATGGAATCGTGATCGATGCTTGACCTTTGGTTGCTCTTCTTTTCTTCGGAAAATCGTCTTTTATGTGTATGGTATGAAGAATATGATTTTGCACTCTGAAAACTCGTTTTTGAGTCTTCTATTTATAGTGTCTGAAAAAGACTGGATACGCCGTATTGGGCTAGGCCAATACGGCGTATTAAGGTGTTTCCCTTGGAGTGCGCGCAAAGTTAATCAATAAAATATCCATTCCCAAAACATAAATATCTATGTATCTTTGAATGTCTATCCAACTGGATACGGCGTATTGTAGAAGAGTGATACGCCATATTGGGAATTGATAATACGCGTTTTCTTGTGAAGAGTTGGCGCTGATATGCCGTATCTCTTTTCTAGATATGGCGTATTGGTCAGAAATAAGCTATCTTCAAATATCTTCGTTTTAGCTCAAAAATATGCGCCTTTTAGCATGTCTTCACAAATCACTCCTTAATTACTGCAAATAACACTTTTAAGAAATTAAGTACAAATTCTTACAATAATTATATAAAAGTAGATAACTTATTCGGGATAAATGATAGTATAAATGTGACGTTATTTGATGTCATCAAATATTCCCCCACTTGAATCCTACTTGTCCTCAAGTAGACTCTAGATTATATTGAAAATGTATCCTAACGAAAGTTAAGGATTTTCCCTTTTAAGCACCTCTTTCGTTTTAATCACCTGTACAAGACCAAGCACCTCACGAAGTATGGAAATGAAAACACTCAGATCACTCAACTAATCTAGGGTGTAACATTTAATTGGTACGCTCATTTTCTCGGTCGTGATTAGCTTCATATCATATGTTTGGCAAGGATACACATCTCCACCACTAGATCTAAGGAGAAACAAATCAAAAGGTAAATTGGGTTTTTATTATAAGGCTAAGATGGATCATTCTTACAATTTTTCACCGATAGTGCCTCACCAACAAGGCAGTTGAAGCACACATACATGGCCGTAACGACGGACTAGACATGTGTGTTCGATCACATCCTTATTCGAGTTTAACCAAGGGTTAGGATGAAGAATAATATAGGGTAGGGATCTTCTAACTTTTACCAAAAGTAATAAACCAACAAGGTGGCTGAATCACACATACATGACCATAATGATGGAATAGACATGCATGACTCGATCTCAACCTCGTTCGAGTAAAACCTAAGGTTAATTGCTAGGAAAAGGAAGAAAATTGTTGTTAAATAAAATTCATAAAACAAATAGATCAAGCTTTAACAAATAAGGTAGTTGCTAGTAACTTTTCTCGACCGTTCCATGATAAAGACTCAAAATATATACAAACGCCTCGATCATAGAAATGACAAAGACAACCTAAGTTGGCGTTCCCATAACGGTCAACTTCCCGAACATCCACATCCAAGGTGGGGGAGTTACAATACTTTTTAACAAAAGAGTGATATAGTCAATTTTATTACAAACTATACATCGTTGATTTTTATCCACATATCAACGAATAATCGATCCTTCCAAGTATTTCATCGGTTTAAGTTTAGCGAACCGACTATCAATTATCCTTCTCTTTTTTGATGCATTTTCCATTTTTCCATTTTTTAATAACATAATCCTCGGTGCAATTTCACCGTCTTCACAATCATAATTTATCCGGATAATTTTTCCTTTAACACTTCATCTTCGAACATAATACATAATCGCGAAAGTAGCAAAATACACGAGCTACATATTTTCCATTGCATTGTGCAATTTCCCGACCTAACCAAACATAGAAAATTTCACTTTGACACAGGAAATACAAAACTTTACACAAAAGCAACTATCAGACTTTGAATAAGTATGCTTAATCTACAGTAGTCCAAGGTGGTAACAAAATAGACATAATTATGTGAAAAAGATAGAAATTCTCAACAGGTTTTTCAGGGGATCTTACTCTTAAAGTGAGAGTAAGCAAAGGGTTACACGGGGTTTAACTAACCAGTGTAGTTAGTTAATTTTACAACATTTAGGCTTTTTGGTGTATTCCTAGAAATTTACCAGTTAAAAATGTTACTCCATCTAAATCTATAGTACTCATCATTGTGGTCTCGAGTGATATACCAAGCCAAGTTCTAAAGTCCACTACATCACCGACACACTCAAATTTTGTAGAATTTTTAGTAAACGTTTGGAAACAAGAAATAGAGCCTTAAGACTCTCTACTATTTTAGTTTTAAGGGTATAAGTGGCGCGAGGTCATGTAACTAGTAATTTTTTTTTTACAAAAGAAATGCTATGAAAAAAATGTAAATTTCGCATATTAAGAGCAAATAAAGCATTTAATAGTGAAAAGAAAGGACAAGTATGCGTTCTAATTCTCCATCCCCTCACTTAGATTATAAAACGTCTTCATTGTATAGATAAAACAATTAAAGAAAATGCAAAATAGAATTAGAACGAGGAACTCCCCTGATATGTTTCTCGGGATGATTCTCCAATTTGAGTTCTTGAGCAAAAGTGTGTTGACGAGGCTTCAGAATGCTCGTACGAGTTCAACACACGTCTTTTTCAGAGTATACCATATCGTCGATTTCCTTATAGCAAGGTCCTGCATAAAAGTTTAGAAGACAAAAGTGTAATTCCTATCTCGGTTATACAATGGTTACAATGCAGGAAAACAATTAAACACACTGCTGTATACGGATCAATACGCCGTATCCCAAACCCAAGGATACGCCGTATGGTTCCTGTAAAAACAATTAAAAAAATTTAAAGTACTGGAAATTAAATTACAGACTGATAACGTCCAGACACATCCATACGCCGTATCCAGAGGGGTTCGATACGCCGTATGGAGTGTCTGGGAAGACAGACTCTTGAAAACAATTAAAAAACAATTCAAACAATTTAAAAATGACCGGGTTGTCTCCCGGGAAGCACTTTTGTTTCAGCTAGTCGTTAAGTTAGACTTTTTCTTTTTCCGTCTTCATTCATTTGGTGCACGTTATGGTGTAACAACCCGAGTTTTATGACGCGTATGACGATCGTGGATTCGACGTCATAATTATTATTTTATGAGTTTCTACGATTGAACGTCGACAAGTAAAATTTTAATTGTCGAAAATAAATATTTTCATATTTTATTACGAATGATTTGGAGAAATCTTTATTTTTGTCATTTCGTAAGTCAACGTTTGACCAAGCGACCGTTAAACTTTTTTAGCATCATAATAAATTATGGCGCGCCCTGTTAACATTTTATTTTTGTAAATTGTATTTTTGCGGACTCCGTTGTCATTTGTTCCTCGACTTGGCCAAAGCTCGCGTTTTAATTAAATAGACATGCTTCCATTTAAGTGTCAAATGTTACTTTCAATTTAAAAAGGTTTTACAAGAGTTTTTATAAATACATTTTACAAAAAGGAAAATGATTTTTCCCTCCCCCTCTAGCCAATATAGCCGACGGCTATATGCCCCCAAACACACTCAAACCATTTTGATTTCCAATGCAAGAAATCATTGCAACTACTCCCAATACTTGTTTAACCTCCTCACTTCACACATAGTTCAAATTTTTCTCCTCTTCTTCTTGTTCTCTCTTGCTCGGCCGGTCACCCACACACACATACAAAAACCATTGCCAAGTTTTGATACTTGAAATCCATTTAAACCTCACTCAAAAATGATTTAAATCAAGGTAGGAATAAGTGGGAACTTTTTTTCCTTCTTTCCCTCCTCTTTTAGGTTCGAACAAGCAACAAAACAAACACCCTTGGTGTTTTGATTTTTTCAACTATAAAAAAGAGTTTAGATGATGATATCTTAATCATCTAAGGTGAAAAGGAGCACATGCATAAAGGTTTATGCATGTTTGGATTTTGAATAAAATAAGAAGATTTATGCTAGTGAAAGGGTTTTTTGATCCAAGATATTAACTAGAAACTAGTGGGAAAAGTTTTGTACAAGATTTGAATTATTAAAAGTTAAGGTTTTGGGGTTTTGGTGTGTTTCGAGCCGCTGCAACAAAAAGAAGGAACAAGGCGAGTCCGAGTTTTTGTCCGATCTTGCTTATTTAAGCATTGTAAGTATATTAATTTCTAGTATTGCTTTTATTTTTGTGATTCGATCAATTCTTGATAATTGCATGTGATGAAATCCGAATGGATCTTGCGTCGTCTAGTTTAGATTTGATGGGGATGATTGAGCGAATTGGATATTGTTTATGGACTATTTTAGATGTGTCGTGAATGGATTTTTGGGTCAAAAATGAATTTTGGCGCGTTTTGTAGCACGTAGTTTTGGACAGAAAACTGGACACGGATTTCGAGGTCCGAGGTTTTGTAAAATCTAATTTTTGTTTGGAAAATATGACAGGAGTTTATTTTTACGCTCGTTTTGATATAAAATGGAGCTCCTAACTCCCAATAACGAAGAATCTAGAGCGAAATCGAGATATACACTTTAAGCTAGAAAATAAAGTCACTTGTAATAAATATTATAAGCTGACAGAACATAAATTGTCCGATTTGAGCACTTTCGAGTCCGTTTTAGCATTCCAGCAAAGCACGAAAGTTGTTCGGAATATCGTTTTACTTTGCCGCGAGGTTTGTTGGTTTTAAAATCGCGTGATAACAGGTCAAAACTGAAAGTCCGGAACGTCGTTTTACATAAAATCTCTTTAGAGCCCGAGTCATGAAAATGTGATATAGCGGGTCGTTTTGGACGGGTAAGATCTAAGTAAAAAGTATATATATTTATAAAAGTCAAATAAAGTCAAACATTGACTTTATTGTGTAAAATTGGTTAATATGGAACTTGTGAGTTTTTATACAGATAGTAATCACTATTAGTAATATGACAATAGTATTTTGGATTTAACGATTTTTAACGAAGAAACTAGACTAGTCGCGATTTAGAAAATAAATATATATATAAATAGCAAAAGTCAAATAAAGTCCAACGTTGACTTTAGAAAGTCAACGGGTTGATATGAGACTTGTTGGATGTTTATAAAAATAATAAACACTATTATTATTAAAAGTATAACATTTTAGACTTAACAATTTTTATAAACGGGGATAATTCTAAAAATAGAAACTTTTAAAATATAGTATACTTACACATACAAGTATATAAGGAGAATATCGTCGGGAGTGTCATATAAATGGCAAGAGGATAATAAAATGGTTATGGATAAAAGATAAAATATTTTATGGACTAACATGACCAAATGGACGGACTTTCCGAAAATAGTAACTTTTCAAAAATAGAAAGTTTCATAAAATAGAAAGTTTTCAATAAAGTATTGTAACCTGTAAGTAAAAGAATGATCGTAACTCAATTATGTGGGGTTTAGGATCTAAGACGCGCAAGTGGATTTCTCATCACATGTGTATGTATATCTATATAGTTTTAATAGTCGCAATGTACGTACTATTCGATCGTACCTTATTGTATAGTAATTGAGCGACATAAATCATAGTTCGCAGTTGAGTTCGTTGTTGAGACGTTTGGGATTGTTTCGGTTATTTTGATCTTCGGCTTCGATTAAGGTGAGTTCATAGCCTCGCATTTAAACTATTTTACATGTTTTATAACCCGCGAGGGGGATACATGCTTGTTTTGAAAAATTGAACACAATGAGTTTTGATACGTGATATGATTCCGCACTATGAGTATATGCCCTTTTGTGTGATCATAATTATCCGATGGATGGTTTAAGTTGGAAATGCATATTAAAATAGAATCTATTGGTTTGACAACCCTGTCCGGGGTCTGAATCTGATGGTGAACACCCTGTAACGGACATTTTGTATTGAGACTAAGGGTGGTGGCTTACTTCCCGGTCAGTATTTTATCCTAAACGATAAATGTGTTAAGGTTCGGTACACGAGCTCATGTTAGTAGAAATCATGATATAACTTGGCTTGCTAGCAATGTTATAATTATTTTGGGGAAACCATATAATTAGCGTTCAGGACTGTGTTTGTAAACTCTATGAATTCTTCTGCAGTTTTGTTGACGTTTTTAGAACTGTATCTCAGGTTAGGAGATGCTGGAGACTTGGAAGGGAATGGAACACGGATATCAGGAAACGTGTTCTCGGTGGAAATTTATACATTTTATAAAATAGGTTTTGTAAGAAAGTCGTGCTAGTGACTTATTAGAAAAGAAAGAAATTTCTATAGTTATTGGGACCTTATTGATTTTTTTAAATAATTTAAATAAATTTTTGTTTTATAAACGTATCAATTGGTCATTTACTAGGGCTCGTGTGCATGTATAATGAAGTAGCACCCCAAAGTGGTATTCCGCTGCGTTGTGAATTTTTGGGGGTGTTACATATCGTCCATCCACGATCTTTTTTATTGAAGAGTTCGTGGTAAATGCAAGACATGCTGCCTGGGGTTTTTTTCCACAGTACTAATTTTCGCTTGGACCCACATTGATGAATTCTTCACCAAGATTCATATCGAATACCGTATGACAGTAAATTCTTTAGTTTGGCATAGCTCGTCAGGGTTGTTGATGTCGTGATGAGCGGGAATTGGTATTGGAGAATAATCTCTATCTATAATTTCGTAAATGTCTTTTCCATCTTGCGCATCCAAGTAAGGTTTGAAAGAAATCTGGAGAAGAAGGATGTTTTTTTGTTTGTTTTTCCTTGCAAGTGGTGGTATGTAATTTGATGTGATGTAGTCAATCGTACTTTTAGTTCGTCAATTTTCACATAAGAAAGTCCCATAGTCTACTTTTGATTGGTTTTGTCTAGTTCCAGTAATGCTTAAATTTCCGATGCCCAGCCAATAATGAGAAATTCTAAAGTTAAAGTACTCGGTTCCGTGGTCCAAGTTTTCTGAATTTTACTTTTGTAGGTAATGGGACTATGGGTAATATTAGGAAGAATGTATGCCCCAATTCCGTTCCAAGTAGGGTATAGTTGTTCCTTCAAGTTTTCACCATTTTTCAGTTCTCCACCTAAGTGATTTTGATAACAGTTTATGTAATCGGTAGTTATCCTTATCACATTAGGAATCTTGATCCATCGTGTATTTCGAGCACTTTTCCAATGTGGTCGGTGGTACGTTGCTACTTCGTCTCCATTCCATTGAAGGAGTTGTCATCGCATATTATTTTTAAGACTTTCATCATCAATCATTAACTCGAGTTTTACGATCCAGGGATATAATATTAGTTTGATCTCATTACCTATCTTCGTCGCTTGCTTGATTGATTCGTCTTGATCCATTATCCTTCATTGTTTCCCCTTCGATTAAGAAATATATTAATGGCGTTTGTCCTTTCATTACGTTTTTATGGGTCTTTGACTGGGAGTACCTCTGGTTATGAATTCAAGTGGTACACGACCTTCTTCTCATCATCGCCCATTTGTTTCAGAAGTGATGCGCTGTGTTGGCACTGGTATAGGGATAGAATTTAGACTGATAAAAAGTGCGGATCAACGTGGAGGAATTTTGTGTGCCGCCCCCCCCCTCCCGCATGTCCGAGTCTAGGCGTGGTCTTGAGGGTGTGTGTTATAGGACGGATGCGGTGCACTCTTATCTTTGCTAAAATCAGCAGGAATAGCAACTGTGGTAGCAACAGTAGCAACAGTGGTAGCCTCAGTCATAACCGGAGCAGCAGACCTGACAAGAGAATCAACTTCAGGATCCGCAGATTTAGCGCCTGAGTGATGAGAAGAATCAGAGAGGACTACGAACCTTGCGGAGGGACCTATAGTTCGCAAGGAAGGGCCAGTCACGGAGTCAGTACGATCTCCGCCCTCCTCCAAAGGTGAAGCTGTCACGGAAGAAGTAATAAAGGGTAAGGTAGGAAGAGCTGGAACACCCTGTTCTACCGTTAATCGAGAATCTTGGAGCAACCTGTTAAGAACACTAGGAGACTTACCTCCAGTAGCGGAACCACCAGTAGTCCCATAATCGGCCCTTAATCTTTTGGGTGGATGGGAAGCGACAGGCAGTCCCTCACTATCATAGGTTACTCTCTTTTTCTTTGAACGCTTGGGCCTAGGAATTTCAGCTTCAACAGGCTCAGTGACAGGCACGGTTGGCTCAACATTATCCTGACCAGCAACGGAATCAAACCCCTGATCTCCACCATCACCAACACTTGCATCTCCAACAAATTCCCTCTCCACACTAGCCGACAACTCTCCGGAGGAACGAACCACAGAGGTCGGAAGTAGGGTCACGGTGCGATGTTTGGCCACGGTGACAATAGGTCTTTCATTTTCAGCTCTGGCTCTTTCAACAATCCTCACCTTGCGGGGATCAGCGGTACGGATAAAAGCATTCAAATCCATCTCTGCAAAAGACAACAGGGAAAAAGGATAAGGAAACAAGAAAATGGGAAAAGCATAAACAATAATCAAAGTGCGTACGGAAAATAGAACCCACCCTCTCCGTCCTCATACTCAAAGCGGGGATAAGTATCTTTATTCAAAAGGTAATTACGGCTTATGCCAACCCAGCAAAGAAATTCTTCCGGGAACCTAAGGAACGGAGAGGCTTGAGCAATAAGGGTATTAACATGCTCCACATTATATTCAGAGGGAGCGGGAGCTCGATCTTTGACAATATTTGAACCCGAAAACCAACTAAACCGGGCATTAGCAGGAACCACAAACTCATCAACCCAGAAAAAATGATCATTCCAATTCTTCACGGAATCCAAATTCTTGGAATAGCAAGCACGGACGTTCGGACGCTTAGTGAACCCAAACCATCCATTTTTATAATTGTGTGTATAAAAGTAGCGGAACAAGCTAACATCAGGTTCAATATTGCAAACACGGCACAAGATTTCAAAATGAGAAACCTTGGCAGATCCAAACACGGACAATTGGGAAAACGGAATGCGGAAATGGGTGAGAACAGACACGAAGAAGGTAGAAAACGGGATACGGTAGTTGGCATAATCAAAGAATCGGGTGTACATTCCAACTTTACCAGTTGGTCTTTCGTGCATGGTGGCATCAGGGCTTGGTAATTGAGGATGAACTTCCTCAGGAACGAAATATTTAGCACAAATAGCATTAAGGTGTTCTTGTGTAAGAACACATTTGAGGGATGTAATACTGCCCATAATAAAATAGAAACAAAGAGATTAACCTGAATAAAAACAAACTGGCAGAATCAAGGAGGATGTGCAACTAGAAGACCTTGAAATTTATCAACAATGGTGGGAAAGTGGAAGAAGATGAAAAAGAAACAGTAGGGCATGAATCGACTATTTATACCCATGGTATATTTAAGTCAGGTAAAGGTAAGATGATGACACGTGCCAAGACACTTCCCGATCAACGGTACAAAGGCAGAGTAAAAAGATAATGATAACAGCTGGATATGGGACCCAGGCGGTCAAATCACGCAGAACATAAGAGGACACGAGGAACCCACGTAACCAACGACAAACTGCCAAAACGGCGCAAAAGACCCGGAACAGGGCAGGAGCGGAAGAAAATATGATCACGGAACTCTAGTCTAGTGATGCTCACCGCACGCTATAATTGTGCCACGTACAATAAAGCTAACTAGACTGGGGGGACTTGATGACATATAGTACGAACATCAAGCTTACTAGGCTTAGTTCATAATATACGCATATGGGCCCAGGCCCAATACAACGAATAGCCGGATTACTAAGCCTGACAAAGGGTCAGACTCCGGATATTCCAAAGACGCACGTGAGTATCTTTAAAAGCCGTACCATAGCACCTCCGTGGACATGCAATGACCGCGGAAGATCACTCGCGTCCGCGGAGACGATTACACGTGGACCCTTGCCCGACAAGGGACCCACTCCGGCCACCAACAGTTACAAGCGAAATAGTAGGGAACCTTAGTATTGGGCTTGCCTATAAATAGGGGTCATGTCTCACCTCAAAAAGGTACATACTATCTAATCATTAATACACACACATATCCTGACATTCTCTGACCAAACATGTGTACTTTACTTTCACGCGGAGCTTAATACGCGGGGTCCACCCTGCGTTTAAGGCTAACGGTTTATTTCTAATGTGTACAGATTATCTCTCCACTACTGTGGATTAGTACAAGATCTACATCACAGCCCATCCATTGACCCAACCCAATAGATGATCTAAACTCATATTCACCCCATACACAGTTTTTTTTTTTGATACTAAACAAATAAACTATATTTAAAGTAGGCATTTGATTTTTAAATTGAGCAGGTAAGCATCTTAATGTTTTGAAAGACTTAGCAACAAAATTTTTTAATGAGAAGGGAAAAAGTGAAAAACAACTCCTTTTGGAGAACCGGAAACCAAGTATGAAAAGTAGATTAATCATGTATCATGTAGTATAGCAACACCACCATCCATTGGCATTGGCAAAGCATATCTTGCACAAACTGATGCAACGTTTGCTCGTGGTACCATCAAAGACCAAGACCTATACAATTGAAAATGTTACTAGTATATCAAGTTTCAACAATTTACTCTCAAGGGTAAAAATTAAAAGGGGGGGAGTTTATTGATTTGTTTGACAAAACCAATCTCATATAATATAGAAACCTTTTCATTAATGCATCAGAAAAAAGTTTCATGATAAAAATACTCAACATTATAGAATTACATAGCCGGGTACACGCGCAATCACGGCGGCGGGTACCCTTTTTGTGACTATATTTTGCGGCGAATGTAGGGCTGAGCAAAAATAAGAACGGTGGACCGGACCGGACGGAAAAACCGCGAGATCCGACCGGGACCGACCGGGACCGCGGTCCGGTCCACGGTGAGGTTTTAGACCAATTCGGGTTCTTCTGTTCCGGTCGGTCCGGGCGACAAAAAAACCCGGGATTAAGCCTTATTGCAGACCGGACCGGACCGACCCGAACCGGGGGACAAGTACCATTTCGGGTCCGGTCCACGGTCGGCTTTTTTCTTTTTAGACCCATTTCGGTCTCGATCCGGTCCTGTCCTAGCCCAAGTCCTGGTCCGGTTTTGGACCGTCTGCTCACCCTGCGGCGAGCAAATGTTATCCGGCTAAACGTTTTTCTAACGAAAAAATAAAAAAACTCTGCAGTAAGTATCAGTAAGAGTTGAGGAGTGAAAGCGAAGGTATATTGAGAGACTATTTTTGCTGTAACAAAAAACATTTGTGCGTGGAGATATGAAATGGTTTGTGTGGATTTATATTATGGATGCGGTTATACATTCTTTATAATCTTTATTGATATAATATTATTTTAAGCGGGTTACAATGTTTTTAATTATTTTTTGAACGTAGGCGGGGGGGGGCGCGTTAGGTTGTGACCTCTAGCCCCAATGCGGGATGGCTTAGGCGTATAGTCTATCAGGGCCGTTAACCATGACGGTTTAAGCGAGTTACACGTTTTTAAGATATTGACTTATTTTTTTTTAAGATTTGAAAAGATAAAATTGGACAAATTCAATATATTATTTTTATCATGTGAACAATCACTACATAATAAAAAGAAAAAATATATTACTATAGAAAGAATCGTTAGTAGTAGTTATGTAAATTGAACAATTTCAAATCATTAACTAAATCACAAATCAATTATTAAAAATTCTAACAATTCGACAAAAATAAAAACCTCAACACTGGTTTATCATCATCATCGATCATCAATTCAAAACTACAATCACCAAATCACTAACATAACATGATGAAAAAAAACTAACTAAAAATCTCAGCCACTTCATCAAAAGTTAATAGATTCAGGATCACGAATGCTTTGCAGATCAATCATTAATTCATAAGACTCTATCCCTAAAAAAATTCAAATCCATCAAACCTTAGCATTTGACATCAACGATGTAAGCCCTTAACATTTCTTGAAATCATCCTTGCAACAATTAAACCATGATGTCTCAAAATTTTTAAAATCATCCAAAATCAAACATTTAAACCTCTTACATTCATCTCTAAAAACCTTCTATCACTTTTTAAAAAAATGTCGTTCCCAGATTAAGATGACCTCATTTCTTTGGCACCTGTATTCCTCTACTGCTTTGCGGTACCCGTATTACCTCCAATGCCATGATCATTAGCTTTGGCAGTCGGCGGCGATTGGGCGATGAGTGATGAGACAGGGGAAGGACCGAGAAGGACGAAGACAATGGACGCGGGGGTGGTCCGTGGGGGGGGGGTATAGCGGTCTGACAACACATGATTGTTGGCAAAAGTGGCGGCATAAACTATACGGTTATGACGGGCAAAATCTGATTGTGAGCGGCGGATATGGTGGTATTTTTTTGTTGTGTCTTTGTTTGTGTGGTGTGTGAAATGGATTGTAGTTATATTTATAGTGATAAAATGTAACAGCATTTTTAATGGTTTTTAAAAAGGGTGTTATATTGTTTGGCAGAATTTTATTGCTTGCATAAAAAGATTATACATTATGTTTTGTAACTTGAAATATAACAGCCTTTTTAATGGTTTTTAAAGATGGTGTTAAATTGTTTGGCAGAATTTTATTGGTTGTATAAAAAGGTTGTACAACGTGCATAAGAATTTGCACTACTTAAGACTTCTTTTTATAGTAATCTCGTATTCCTCCAAAACCATGATCATTAGCTTGGCAGGCGACAGAGACAATGGCGGCGGTAGCGGCTGACAACACATGATGTTGGCAAAGGTGGCGGCAGAACTAAACGGTAGTGGCGGCAAAATTTGATATGTGAGACGGCGGAATTTGGTGGTTTGAAGAAAGAAAGATAAAGGTGTTTGTGTTTTTAAGAGAGATGAAAATGGTGTAATAAATTTTGTTAGTGTGTTAGGTTTTTATACTCGTATTTGAGTTTGTGGTTTACACTTAAATGATGTTTAATGGACCGTTACAAATTGACCACATGAATGCAGCAGTTACAATTTGGCTGAATTGATGACAATATCAATGTTAACAGTTACAAGTTGACTGTTTTAAAAAACGTATATGGGTCGTTACAACTTTACCATTTAATTGGTTGTTACATGTTTTGGGCTGTTATAAGTTTTGGCTATTAAAGGACTTTAAAGGCTTTTAAATGTGTATGATGAATATTTTCTAATGGTTTTACATCTTTCTCAATAAAGTAATCTTTTTTACTTAATTTTTTAAGACTTCTAAAAATAGATGGGCTAAATACTTTATAAAGAAAGAGAAAGGTGTTTGTGTTTTTAAGAGAGATAAAATAGAGTGGTGGAAAATGGGTGTGTTAATGATTTTGTTAGGTGCTTAGGTTTTTTATACTCGTATTTGAGATTTGTGGCTTTACACTTAAATGTGTTTAATGGACCGGTTACAAATAGACCACCATGAATGCATCAGTTACAATTTGACTGAATTGATGACAATATCAATGTTAGCAGTTACAAGTTGACTGAATTAAAAAACGTATATGGGCCGTTATAGCTTTACCATTTAATTGGTTGTTACATGTTTTGAAGTGTTACAAGTTTTGGCTATTAAAGGATTTTAAAGGCTTTTAAATGTGTATGATGTACATTTTCTAATGATTTTACATCTTTTCTAATAAAGTAATCTTTTTTACTTAATTTTTTAAGACTTCTAAAAATAGATGGGCTAAATATTTTATAAAGTAGTTAGATTGTACCTATTACGTGTGACATGTTTTTATAGTGACATTTTGTTAAGGATATGGTAAGATTTTGCATTATTAATGCATGATTATAGCAATATTGGAGAGCTGTTACTTTTTTTTCCAGCTGTTACAAGTCTTAAGGTTGAAGGTATGTTACTTTGGTTTTATAGATCAAAAAGGAGAAGATGAAAAAGTGGAGAAAAACTCACCAAAGAACATCGAGCCCTCGAAAAAGAAAGAGAGAAAGAGATACAGTCACGTGCATCATGTTGATAAGGTAGCAGCGGTTGGCAGCAGACAGTGAGCAAGCTAAAGTAGGGGAGAGCAGGTGGCAGCCGGTCATTTCGGCGAGAGATCGGCAGAGACGACGGCGAAATCCGGCGGCAAACAGCGGCTGGTGGCGTCCAGCGTGGTGGTAACGTCCGGCGTGGTAGTGACGTCCGGTGGTAGGGTCGGCGTGATGATGTGGGGGTGGTGGATGATAGTTTTAATGAGATGAGAGAATAGTGGGTATTTTTTGTTGTGTCTGTGTTTGTGTGATGTGTGAAATAGATTGTAGTTATATTTATAGTGATAAAATGTAACAGCCTTTTAATAGTTTTTAAAGAGGGTGTTATATTGTTTGGCAGAATTTTATTGCTTGCATAAAAAGATTGTACATTATGTTTTGTAACTTGGAATGTAACATCCCTTTTAATGTCTTTTAAAGAGGGTGTTAAATTATTTGGCAGAATTTTATTGGTTGCATAAAAAGATTGTACAACGTGCATAAGGATTTCCACTACTTAAGACTTCTTTTTATAGTAATCTTTTTTTGTTTAAAATTTTAAGTACTTCTAATTTTAGAAATTGACTAAATGCTTTATAAAAGAGTAGTAGAGATAAGACTCGTTAATTCTTAATTATTTTATTACAGTTTATTGTGAGGTTAGAGTTTGAATGCTTAATATGAAATTTGTATGAACATCCATACATTTATAGAGCACTTTAAATACACGTTGAATACCTTGGTTACCAGTACCGTTTTTCTATCTCGGAACTAATAAAGATATAGAACTCTTATTGTAAAAGATACAAATGTTAGCAAGCATAACTTTTTAACTTTTTTTAGCTGTAATGAGTGGTAGCTTAAAGGTAAAACAACTAAAACTAAGGCTTTAGACCTTTAATTTTTGAAGGCTTTCGATTTTTTGAATCGTGTATGTGTATAACGAGTTAGTCACATGTATTTTTGGCTGGTATCTCAAGAGATTCTGATTATGTAAGGCCTCAAATTAGCGGATAAATTTTAACTAATCAAAATTTTTGTTCCTCTTATGTTTATACTTTTAAGCCTACAAGTTGTAGAAAATTAAGCCCAAAATATCAAGCCCAACAAATAAAAGATGCTTTATAGCATTAAATTAAGTTTGCACCGTGCCTAAAGCATGACATGATTCAAAGACTCTAGCTAAACATGAACTAGGTGATTTTGAGTTTATGCTACGGTTGGTTATTTGGTATGACGTGTTGTTTGCAATCAATTCCGTTAGCAAAAATTTACAATCAAAAGACATTTGTATTAGTGATGCTACTAAACAATTAGAAGGTTTTGTGCTCTTTTTAAAAAAATATTGAAATAATGGATTTAAGGAAGCCTTAATTTTCGCCAAATAAATTGCTAAACAAGTGAATTTAGAACTTAAATTTGAAGAAAAGTGAACTATAATAATGATGACGTTGACAATGAAACTATAAAAACCCCCGAAGAGATTTCTAGAGCTGGTTATTTCTTAGACATTATATATGAGGCTATTTCATCACTTGAACGTAGGTTTGACTACTGTAGAGTGAATGAATGTATCTTTTTTTTAGCAATGAAA
>BQNB010028489.1:6978-56609 GCA_026074375.1 Tanacetum coccineum
AACAAGGTTCTCTAAATTAAAATTATACATATTGTTTTGTCTGGGGATTCTAAGTAATACTTGATTTTCATCAGGTAACTTAAATTCATGAGACAAAACAAGACATTCAGTGTCAGTAAACAGAACCTTGTTCTTTTTGTCACACATTTGTGACACAGAAAAGAGATTGAAAGGCTGAAGTTCTTTCACAAAGCTTACATCCTCAAAATCTAACTTACCAGTTTTTATTTTCCCTTTACCAGTAATATAGCCTTTACTACCTCCAAAGGCAACTGGGCCACCATTGAAGTCTTGAAAGTCAGCAAGGTAAGCCTTGTTCCCTGTCATGTGTGCCTTGAACATTCACTATCAATAATTCCTTTATTCTGTAGATTTCTATGTGGATTATCCTGCACATTTAAAAGAAAGTGATTAGACTCTCTTAGGGACCCAAGCCTGTTTGGGCTTGAGTCTGCCTAGTGGATCTTTGAAAGTTGAATAATTTCTAAGGCTAGATCCACCATTGTATTTGGAGAGAATATTATTATTGTATCCTGGTGTTCTCCATTTACAACCTGCTGAGGACTTAACAGCAGTGTCCCATTTTTCCCCAACAGTACTAACTTCTTTTACCTTAACAGTATAAACTTTTTGTTTTGAAAAATTTGTTTTTAGTACTGTTGTTCTTTTGAAAGGCCTTGATGATGGTGAATGAGTTTTGTGAGAAACATTTGTTGGTCTAACACCATTCACAATGGGCTTAACAGTATTAACTTTCAGAGCAGTGCTAGTTAGTACTGTCTGTTTGTTAACTTTTTGTCTAGCAGTACTAAAATTGTTAGTACCGCTAGCTTTAGCAGTATTAACTGGAGTATATCCAGTTTTTGTTTGTACTGCTAAGGGAACAAATTGATTTTGTTTGTTTACCCTTTGAACATTGGTCCATGTTGGTTTCCTCTCCCCTCTTGCATTACCCTTAGACACATTTTGTTTGTTTAGTTCAACTTGTTTAGCCAATTTTACATGATAATCACAATCTCTAATTAAATGACTAAAACTACCACAGACAAAACATGCTCTTTCAGTAAACCTCTGCCCCAATTCTTTGTTGTTAACCTTAGGTTTTTGACTATGTGTAGACTGACTCTTAACATTTTCCCTAGGAGTTTTTACTTGCTTTTTAGCAAAACTAGGTGTATCAAGTCTTTTAGTTTGCACACACACATGCTCATCATCACTATCTGATTCATACTCCTCAATGATAGGAGCATCAGACCAAACCTTAGGTTGAACTTCTACATTTGATTCATTGACAACTGGTTCAGACACTAATTCAGAAGGTTCTGTACTAATGTTAGAGTCACAGGTATCAAGTTCAGTTGTTTGGGATTCAGATTCACTTGGTTGAGACTTTCTTGGACCATATGTATATTGTGAGTCATCTATTTCAACATCAGGTCCAGAGGGCAAATAATTCCCTGTCATGGGTGGAGGAACAGCTTGCATTTCACTTGGTTTAACAAGCCTTGTATGCAAAGGTCGATTTTCAGAATCACTTTTATTGCACACAAAGACACTTTGTGAAATTTCATTTTCATAACTCAAATTCCCACTATATCTGTAATCACCATACCCTAGCCCAAATTTATCAGATGCACTCATATGATCATTTATAATTTTACCAAGATTTTTTGAAGAATGATTCCATTTGTTTACTATTACTTCCAAATCATCTTTTTCTTTTTGAGCTTTAGCCAACAATTTCTTATGGTATGTTAGAACATCTGTTTTATCATCTAAATCTATTTTCATAAATTTGATTTTTTGTTCATACCAAAGTTGACCTTGTTGATGGGCAACTAACTGTGCTTCAACTTTCTTAAGACCTTGAGTATAAGCCTTTATTTCTACGCTAGCATCACTAAGTTCCTCTCTTTGAGCATCATATAGTCTTTTAAGGTTAGCATAAGACTCTTTACACTCATTTGAACATACCTGTGTGTCTGATCCTGAGCTGTTGCTAGCCATGAAAGCAAAGTTTTCATCATCTTCTGAATGAGTTGTCCAGTCAACACTTTCTCCATCAACTGTCACCAATGCTTTAGACTCTTCTTTCTTTCCAGTTCTGTTCCCATCTTTATTTCCAGAGTTCCATCCATCCCTCCTCCTGTTATCTTCCTTTGTTCTACACTCTCTTGCAAAATGCCCTGTTTTGTGGCAGTTGTAGCATTCCACTTTGGTTTTATCAAAACCAACAGGTTCTTTTGCATCAAACTGTAGCTTTCTACCAGTCTTCTTGTAGAACTTCTTTATTCTCATGGAGATCATTTGCCACTCATGCCATTTTTAAGTCTATTTCTTCAAGGTCATAAACTCAACCTGGTCTAAGTCCTCATGATCCAGTTGAGGACAACTAGATTGACTTGCAAGCAAGGAATATGATGATGTTTGTTCATGCTTTGAATAATGACCAGAAGTATTGGAAACACCATGAGCGGTACTAACATCATTAGTACTGCTGGTGTTTTCAGAAACAAATGCTACATTTTGCAAGTTGGAAGATGATGCAGTAGAGCCTTTTACATCATTTTCAAAGACTCTTAGATTGTTGTACAAGTCATCAAAACTGAGACTGCCATACGTCCTGGTTTGTTTCCTCATAATTAAGGAAAAACCTTGTAACCAAGCAGATGGAAGAGATCATAGAAAATTTTTGATATTGACATCTTCAGTAGAAACACCATTCTACCAAGGGAATCTCTAACAGTACATGAGTAGACTTTGAAAATCTCAAACTTGTGAATACCATCTGAGTTGGATACAGTGAATCTTCTAACGTTCTTCAAAGATGGTACTTCTGCATCTTTTTTGGATTCCATCATTTCCACCAAATCAGGAATTGATGGCATACACATCTCTATTTTAGCATTAGTCATCTTATGAAATTTAGCTAGATGATTCTTCCTGTTATGCCATTGAGCAAGGTTGTCCTGAGCTTTTCTTTCCACTTTCTCTGCCACTACTTCTTCTGCTGGTTATAGGAGAAAATTTAAGTTGTCCTGATGTATCAGTTTTGACTGACACAGACCATTCCCAATTTGGTATTAACCTACATCAAATTGGATATTCTGTATGAGCCAATTTTTTAGTGGTTCAACTTCATAGCCCATATATCATATTCTCCCTTTTTGAGAATAGGCAGCTTTATTGTTGAGACTGCATGAGGAGTTTGTTGTGTTGGTGTTTGTTGTGTTGCTGGTGGAGGTGGTGGTGGTGGATTCTCATCTTGTGTCTCAGACATGTTTAGTTTTGTTGGTTGGAGATGAGTAACTGGTTTTTAACTGTTCTTCTTGTTCAGAGTTTCTCAAGGCTCTGATACCACTTGAAGGTCCTAATAAACTGAATGGATCTTTGCAGCCTATAAAGGATGATAGCCAAGATGTATAAATACAAACGACTATGTAGAAACAATGACTATGAATACCTTGTGTTAATGCGGAATCTTAACACAGGTACCAAGAAGAACAATGAACAGCTGAATAACAACTTTATTAAAGTGTTCTTAAGAATTACAGATTGCTAACTATGATATGTGATTTGCTAAACTTCTGTTTTCATGTATATTCAACACCCGTGTCTAACTATGCCAAAGGTGATCCTTTTATATACTAAGGATAACCCTAAAAGGCTTACAAATCTTTTTCTAAAATATCTCATAAATATCTTTTAAATCTCTTCTCAACAACGGTACTCAACTAACTTCTACTAACCAGGAACTAACAACTAACAGCACTTACACTTTGTACTGTCTGTACAAAGTATAACTGTCGGTACATACTATTTAGTACTGTCGGTACTTGAAGTTAAGAAAACATTAATCCACACATATGATACACACACACACACACACACACACAAACATATATATATATATATATATATATATATATATATATATATATATATATATATATATATATATATATATATATATACACACACATATATATATATATATATATATACACACACACACACACATATATATATATATATATATATATATATATATATATATCGTATGGATTACGGAAATATGGATTATTTATCTTCGGCTTTTGAGTTTTTACTCATTTCTTTTCGTCGGGTTTCCGCGGAGTATTTTGGTCGATTGTATCGTTCAACGATTTGAGGTGTTTGAGCTGTATTGTATTGATGTCGCACTTTGCCCAAGTTTTTTTGAGTTGTTTTCGCGTAATTATCACACAACCATAATATGAGATAAAGTGTTGATAACGAGATAAAGTCTTGTTAATAAAACGATGGTTTTTGTAAGGAATTAAAGGTTTGAGATAACGAGTTTGGAACGATATAAATGAGGATTTTGCGTGAGTTAAGGCGAACACTTGTACAATAAGATAATTTTGTACGAGTATTGATAGAGTGAGTATTTATTAGGTCGTTGTCGGGTACATTGTGCGCTTGCGTAGAGATTGTTTGTGCTTTGCCTTATTTGAGACTGTGCGGTTGCTTTTAATTGCTGATTGAGGTGAGTTCTCGTAGCCCTACTTTTTACTATTTTTCCGCTAGGGGAAAATGATACTCAAATGTGTTTTGAAATGTTTTGAATTGAACTGTGCGAAATGTGGTTTTGTTTTTGGGACAAGATATGTGCTTATGACTGTTATGTGAATATTATGCATGATTATTAGATCGGATGGGTACGCCTACCCAGTGTTATGAGATTATTGGATCGGATGGGTACGCCTACCCAGTATTTGTGTGATTATTGGAGCGGATGGGTACGCCTACCCAAGTTTGTGTGAGGTCCTGCCCTAATATTAGTGCTCCAGCTGGTAGGCCCTTTAGGTGCGTAAGTGACATATGGTGATTGACTAGCGTAGGATGCTATGTCTTGAATTGTTTGCATATATTCACTGTCATATAGCACTATTGTCCACTGTTGAAATATTGGCACAGCTTTTGGGTTTAAGGTCAAACCTACGAGCTCACCAACATTATTGTTGACGTTTTCGAGTATCATTTTCAGGTGTGTCAAATCTAAGGTATGTGAATGGTACTGGAAGAGAAAAGATGTAACCCACGGGGACTGGGTTGAGATGGTTTTGATGAAATGTAGTTTGTCAAGTTTTTAACTTGTAAAATGTAAATAAACTCGAGTTTTATGATTGTAAATTGTAAAGTGTATGATCTTGTATCTTGTGCGATGAATGGTATCGTCGCATCCCGTGTTTTCGCCACTGACGGGGTGTGACAAAACATCATCATGATTAAGTAAATTATTTTGAACTCAAAGCTTTCATCAGAAACCAACAGAATGTTCTTTCCCACAACCCTTTATAATGTTGAGATTACATAATTATCAAACGCTCAAACAAGTAACCATATCCAAATGCTATCCACTACAGCCTTACATATTACAGGTACTTATTCTATAATAATCCGAATCGCAAAATGTAATGCCAAACACCTCTAGTAGGAAATGTTTTTATTAGATGATAAATAAGCCCAAGCCCGTTTATGAGTTTAGAATTTCTAGGACCCCTAATCAAATATGCCATAAGCCGACACAAACACCCCTAAAACAATCAATTCATTATTCAATTCACATGTTCAACGCAATTAAAGCATCATCTAAACAAAAACACATATCAATCGGCCTAATTTAATTTGATAACCTAACATATAAAATCGCATATCAATTGACCTAATTACAACAATTTAGGGCTTAATTCAATAAATTAATTAAATCACATATTAATTAAACAAATTACAACAAATTTAGGGCTTTATATATAAATAGACCTAATTAAAACAGATCTAAAAATAAATAGACCCTGATTGAGTTGTTGTTGTCGTTGGAATAAGGGCGAACTTCACTAGGTTCATAATCACTACCGGCGGGACTGTCGTTGGTCGGCCGGACCACTTACTTCTTTCATCTTTCTCACGCGATGAACTCATTTTTCAATGGTCGATAACCACGAAGAAAATCGCTGGTACCTAGTGATGATGATGAAGATGTATAATTCAGAGAAAATCAATCTTCTTGCACATTATAACGATAGATCCTCTTGATTGCAGTTGGACCAATACCCATAATCGCAGGGAAAACACCAATGGCAGCAAGATCTGTGTGGGGAGGATAGAAATGAAGATGAACATATGTGTGTTTTTATTTGTGTGTGTTTAATATGTATCAGTCTATGTGTTTGGGTGTTAATATGGGGGATAAAATGAGAAAAATCTGATGCTCATTTGTTTCAAAAAGTACAACTAAAATCATGTAAAAAGACTAAAAAACCAGTCGCTTAAATATAAGTCGCCCAAACGAGTACAAGTTGCCCTACTTACACACTTCGTACTTTAAAAAATACACATGGCACAAATCTGGTTAAGTTGCCCCATTGCTCAGTCGCCCTAGACTCTTTTGGGAAGGAAATGTTTTTTTGGTTAAAGAGTGACTAGCACCTTATATTTTAGACCATTTTCAGAATTTTCCCTAAATGAAAGTACTAATTAATTAGCAAAAGGTTTTTTTACTTTCATAGAGATCAAAAAAGTAATTAATACTTTTTTTAAGATCTTATATTTTTTTTAAGTGGACAATAATTTTGAAACCAAAATAGTATAGAAATAACGATCCCAGAAAACAGCTAACAGCCGACTAACCATGTTTGTTTCTATTGGTAGCGATGATGTTTGACTTTTTTTAGATTACTTTAACAAATCACAAGTCACAACCATCAATTTATTTAATGTAAACTTTATATATATTCCCCCAAGGAGAAAAGTTCATTTGCATACCAGTTTCTCCTTACATATCAAGGGATAAATCTTCACCATATGAGTAATCCAAAGAATGATATGATCCCCTCTGTGTCAAAGAGTAGTTGCCTCTCGAATAATCTTGAGAAAGTAGAAGTAAACCATAGGAAATTTATGGTTTTCTATAACTCCAAACCATAGGGTCATCTGAGGTAATTATATTAAGCTTGATGTTCGGATATGATAAATCAAAAGTTGTTTGTGATACTTGTTGAGAATGTTTGATTAATGCTAAAATATGATGAATGTTTGTTTAAGTATGTGATGACATGGAACATCTGCAAGAAAATACAATGTGCTTATGTTTCAAATGTTGCAATAAAAAAAAACAATAAGTCAAAAGTCAAGAATCTAAGACGTTTAGGGCCAAAGAAAGATTGCTTCATTAAGCCTAGGAAAACCTAGAACTTGCTTAGGTGGTCACCAACTGGAAGTTATTTGCTTTAGGTGGCAATATTAATTCTTGAATCCAGGGACTCTGAGTGTTTATATCTGATGCCACTAAAGGTTGATAATGCACCTGTACTTCTAACCCTTAGGAACATATAAGCAAACGGTTTCCAATTCTACTTTCTTTTTTTTTGGCAGTTATCTAAATTTGTTCTTATGGTGCGTCGACTGGGGTTGTTCCAAATATATGACCGGGAATCTAAAGCTTTTCATAAATTTGTTGGAAGTTTTTAGGAACTGGTTCACTTTAGAAACTGATCATGTTGCTACAATTCTGGTTATGACGATCTAAATGAAGGAATATATTGATTACTGGGTTTATTTCGTTGAGGGCTTGGGGCACAACCTGTTCTCGGTTGGTCAGTTTTGTGATTCAGATTTAGAGGTCGCTTTCAGAAGGACACCTGTTATCGCTTGAAATCTTGAATGAGTTTATTTGTTTGAAAGGAAATCGGTAACAACAAACCTTTAACCATCAATCTCCATGAAATGGCATCTGAATCTCACAATTTGCTAATGGCTCGTGCACCTCTACCAAGTCTGTTATGGATCATCGTTTATCCACCTTAATTTTGACACATAAATGGACTTGACTAAAAAACGATCTCATCACGGTCTTCCAAAATTCAAATATCTTAAAGAACATCTTTTTCCCTCACGTGAGCAACGAAAAAGCAAAAAGGCAATCTCATCCACCAACCTGTTCCACATTTAAATTTAAGGCTTCACTTCTACATATGAATTTGTGTGGGCCAATGAGAATTGAAGTATAAATGGGAAGCGGTATATTATGGTGATTGTGGATGACTACTCTCATTACACTTGGGTCCACTTTCTCATATCCAAAGATGAAGCACCAGAAGAGATTAAATCCTTTCTAATGAAAAATTTCCTTTTACAAGCTCCAGTCATTATAGTAAGAACCGATAACGGCACAGAATTCAAGAATCAAGTGCTTAAAGAATACTTTGATAGTGTTTGGCGTCTCTTACTAATCTTCTTCTGTGAGAACTCCTCGGCAAAATAGAGTCGTGGAACGAGGAAACCAAACGTAATTGGAAGCAGCTAGAACAATGTTGATCTTTTTTTTTCCTCCATTATTCTTATGGTCTGAAGCGATTGCATAGGCGGTGCTACATTCTAAAACTGCTCCATTATTATCTTCGATTGACAAAAACACCTACGAGCTTATTAACGGACAATTAAAAAATTAGATATATATTCATTTCGTCATGTATTTGGAGCTTCTCTATTATTCCAAAGAATGACCATGAGGATATCTGGGAAGCTTGGTGCGAAAGGTGATATAGGCTTTTTCATTGGTTATTTACTACTTCCTGTGCTTACAGAGTTTACAACCGAATGACAAAGAAAATCATAGAGACGATGAATGTTACTTTTGTTGAACTTTCAGCAATGGCTTTTGAACAAAGCGGTAACACAGGCTTGAATGCATGTACTTCTGGACCAATCAGTTCAGGACTCGGATTCTTACATATGCTCTGTCAACAATAACATCTCAAAACCCAACTGAATGTGAATTGGATTTATGGTTTAAAGCAATGCATGATGATTACATTTGGTCAAACCGTAAATTGGCTCCAAGAACTGCTCCTGTACTCCAGGACCTCAAGGTCTTCATACTAAACGGATCTACAACAACAGAAATACACCGCACGCATCAATAAATTCATCCCCACAGCAGTAGATATTCCAAACACTTTCACAGATGTGACGATAGCCACAAAAAAAAAAAAAAACACACAACATGTTCAGCAACAAGATGATCAAGTACAACTTTAATCTGAAACAATTGCTGATAATGTTCCTAATGCTATGTCTGATGGAGATGTATTTGAGAATCCATTTGCTCCACCATCTACAAGTGCTGCTGAATCATTATCTTCACAATATGTGGATCCAGCGAACATGCATACATTTTATCAACCGTACCAACATGACTATCAATGGACTAAGGATCACCCTCTGGAACAAGTGATAGGAGAACCTTCATGACCAGTTTTGATAAGAAATCAGTTACAAAACGATGGTGAAATGTGCATCTACGCATTGACATAGAGCACTATAGAACCAAGAAATGTCAAAGAGGATATGACCGACCCTGCATGGATTGACTCAATGTAAGAAGAGCTTCACTAGTTCAAAAGGCTTGATGTATGGGTGTTAGTTCCTGCTTCAGATAACATAAAACCCTTTACTTTAATATGGTTATTAAAAAACAAGCTTGATGAAGAGAACACGGTTATTAGAAACAATACTCGTCTAGTTGTGAGAGGGTACCGTCAAGAGGAAGGGGTATATTTTGGAGGGTATCCTTCACTTGGTTTACTAGGATGGAAGCTATTAGGATATTTTTGGCATATCAGAAGTACACAAAATCGTTCATCGTATTTCCAAAAAGGACATTGAAAACTGCTTTCCTTGCATGGGTTCGTTAAGGAACGACGTGTACGGGTACGTTACATGATGACATCAAATAAGAGTCACTATTTATTTTATTCTTTTATCCATGCTGTTTTGCTCACCTTTTTATATATTTATTGCATTATCTTGTATTATTGCTTTAAAGTTGATTTAAATGCAGTAATTCAGAGTCGTTTTGTGAAGACAAGCTAAAAGGCGCATAATTTGGAGCTAAAACAAAGACATTTGAAGATTGCTGAAATTTCACCAATACGCCGTATCCAACTAAAGAGATACGGCGTAATCATGCGGCCACGACTTACAAGAAAACGCGTTGACAATTTGCAATATGGCGCTATCCATGCTGTTACATACGCCTTATCCATGAAGATAACTCTATTTAAAGGATACAGTATATTCTGTAATTTGGGATATTGATAGTCACAAATGATTTATTATGACGTAGCGCACACTCCAAGGATCATCCAGTCAATACGCGCCGTATCGACCTATCTGGATACGGCGTATCGAGTATTTTTTAGCAACTATAAATAGAAGACTCAAAAACGAGTTTTAAGTGTGCAATATCATATTCTTTATACCATACTCATCAGAGACGAATTTTAGAAGAGAAGATCAGCCATAAAGGTTAAGCATTGATCACGACTTCATAGAAGACATCGTGTAATTTTTACTCTCTTAATCGTTCGATTTCAATTGTTTGATTACGCTTGTATAATTACAATGGTTGTGGGCTAATACCCTCGGGTATTAGCCATCTTAATGAAAGTTTAATGTTTAGTTTGTTTTAAAATCGATTTCTTAATTTATCGTTGATTGTTTAATTATGTTTATCACCTCATACTTGTTTATGTGTTTGAATATGCGACCTATCATTCAACTGGGTCTAGTGTTACGGACCAAGTAATCTAGATACCGGGATAGCTCTCCATATCGTGTCTTATATTACTGGACCAATAGGATCACAAATAACGTTCTGTCTTTGTCTTTTGATTATGAGCTTAGTTGGACCGGTAGGTGACCCGTTTATGTTTCAGCAATCATGCTCTTAATTAACTGATAAAGATTGGAATAGTGGACTACCAGTATATAAAACACCTTCAAACAATAAGTGGGTAAAGTCCCGTTGGGCTAGAGTTTTAACAGGATCACCACTACTTTAATTCTCTAAGATAGATTATAATTAAACTAAAGGATGCTTTATGCGGATGCATTAATTGTGACAGGATTAATTGTGTCTAGGTCTTAGGATGATGTCCCGCCTAAGTCTTAAGAATGATATGCCGCTTCGAGATAAGTAAATCATTGCACTAAAACAAACAAACCAACATTGAACCGGATTTAATATGGCTAATACAGTTTTCTATCATTTGGCTTGTACCGCTTTTCTATCTTCTAATCTTCATCTTTTGTGTTTATTGTGTATTGAATTGGTATTTGTTTCCACCAAACCTGTGCCAGTCTCTCAGGCTGAATCCCCTATTTTATTAGACAACGTACATAGCATAGGTTTAACCAGTAAATAGACTAATTAAAATACTGATAGAATATAGGATTAAATTTCCACTCTTAGTGTTCGACACCCTACTTACCGCGAACTCCATCTTGATAGGGTCAATGCTCAGTTTATTGTGTTGTTTAGGTTTGTCGGCTAAATATAAATGTAAAACTTGATAATCAAATAATTGACCATACACGACAGCACATCAGGTTTTTGGCGCCGTTGCCGGGGAGTGAAATAATTAAACCTTATTCTTATCAGTATTTCTAACCATTAATTAATTTAGTTTAGTGTAATCTAATTATTTAAATTCTGTTTGTATTTATTCGCATTATGTGTTTTAATTCTCGCATTTAATTGTTTTAAATAGTATTCTGTTCTGACTGATAACCTGATACACCGTATCCACCAGTTGGATACGACGTATCAAACCTTCTAATCAGGACAGCGTATTGAGTTTTACTGTCTAAACGGCATATCTGTTTCAAGATAATACGGCGTATTCAGTAAGCTCAATACGGCGTACTAGTATTCAACAGACCATACGGCGTATTTCAAATTAATTGAATATGGCGTATTCGTCACTTGATACAGCAACAATAGTAAAACTTCATCTGTTTGATTTCACGCTTAATTCCTCTCATCAGGACATATCCTACTGATTCGTTGTCATTTGTTTCAGGTAGTGCATGACAAGAAGTTTAACGAAGGAACTACTCTCACCTTTTGAAAACTCAGAACATAAATTTCGCTCAAAAAGGAGACTCTTCGATACACCTAGTCTCATAGAATTGAATTCAGCTGAGTTCGATCACATTTTTGACATCAAAGAACAATCAAAGGAAATGGAAAAAATGACAGAATTGATGGAGCAGTATATGAGCAAAACCTAAGAAAATTACAGGTCGGGCGTTACTAGGCCTACGATCAACCAAGACACCCCCTTTGAATTAAAGGGGCAATTTCTTAAAGAAGTTCATGACAATACTTTTAGTGGCTCGGAACACAAAGATGCAAACGAGCACATCATAAAGGTTCTAGAGATTGTTGACTTATTTCACATCCCAAAAGTAACTCAAGATTAAATCATGCTACGAGCCTTCCTAGTATCCCTCACTAGAGCTGCAAGTAGATGGCTAAGGAACCAACCATCAGGATCAATTACAACCTGGGAGATCCTCAAAACTAAGTTTCTGAACAAATATTGTCCACCTGCACGCACCGCAAAGAAAATGGAGGAAATTAATAACTTCCAGCAGGAACCCGATGAAAGCCTTTTCCGCGTATGGGAAAATTTTAAAGAATTGCTGATGAAGTGTCCTCAACATTATTTGACTGACATGCAGGAAGTTATCTTGTTTTACAACGGGCTCGATGTTCCAACTCGACAGATCCTGAACTCAAAGGGTGCCATACCTTCCAAAACTGCTGCTAATGCTAAAATAGCCATTCAGGAGATGGCTGAATACTCTCAGAAATGGCACAATGGAACATCTTCTAGGACCAGAAGTACTAAAACTTCTGACGGGCTTGCTGCTATCCAAGCCCAACTCAACAATCTCGGACGAGAAATAAAGAAAGTAAATAAGAAAGTATACGCTGCTCAGGTCGGATGCGAACTATGCAAAGGACCACACTATACAAAAGATTATCCACAAAAGGAAGAAGGGAAAGTTTTGGAAGAAGCCTACTATACACAGTTTGGTGCACCCTATCAACCTGGAGGACAGTATAGAGCAGCAGGGCCAGGATTCTACCAACAAAATAATGGAAATCCTTCGTATCTTGATCGCAGACCAAGCCTGGAAGAATCACTGACCAAATTCATGGCAGAATGAGCTAAAAGGCATGAAGAAAAATTAAACATAATCAAGGAGATCTGAGCTTCTACCAATGCAGCAATAAGAAACCAAGGAGCTTTAATTAAAACCTTAGAAATACAAATTGGACAGATGAGCAAAGTCTTGAAAGAGAGAGGGTTTAGAAGCATGCCTAGCTCTACGGAGACGAACCCTCGAGACCAAGTTAAATCGATCTCAACTGCTAAAGCTGATTTCTCTGAGATACGTCGTATCGGGCATGAGCCATGTGCCGTATCAGGCACAAATCACAAAAGCCTATTTTCTGAAACAATCCCTTTTCCAAGACGACTACAAAACTTTAGCTGTAATGATTGGAGAGAGGCACAAGATGTGAATATTCTGGATACTTATGATCACTCCTTGCCTTAAAAAGAAAAAGACCCAAGGAGCTTTACTTTGCCTTGTTCTATTCATAATATCTGTTTTGATAAAGCTCTTGTTGACCTTGGAGCGAGTGTGAGCGTTATGTCATTCTCTACCTACACCAACCTTGGTCTAGGAATTTATTCTATACTTGGTTGACCATCGAACTAGCTGACTGAACCATTAAACAACCAAGGGGTATTACCAAAAATGTGCTAGTAAGGATAGGCAAATTTATTTTTCCTATAGACTTTATCATCTTAGACATACCCGAGGATAATGATGTCCCTTTAATCCTCCGGATGCCATTCTTCGTCACAAATGCCCATCCAGATCGATGTCTTCAAAAGGAGATTACTTATAAAGGGTCGGGGAAGAAAAACTTGTTTTTAAAAGTGTTAAGCCCGCCACTAGCATAATTAAAAGGGTCTTTGTAATAAAAAGTCTTGATTTGAAAACAAACTTTATCGGAGTGGGTGATGAATCATACAACCCAATTTATGGTGGCTACATAGAACTAAATGATTTGGATACACCTTTAGAAACTAAAACGGACCGAGATGATTTTGTACCAATTTTTGTTAAAACCGGCTCTTATAAGATGGAATTTTCTTGTGTAATCAGGTATAAGTATGTTATCACTGATCTCCTCCCTTCCTTGCCCATTAACCCATCATGTTAACAAGTTTTTTACTATTCCATATTTGGGGACAAGGATGAAGGGAAGAGTCATGCCGGGAATTTGATCGATACACCTATTTTCGTTGGAAGTTTTTCTATTATTTTAGGTTTTACCATCATTGACGATCAAAAGACATTGTGCTCGGCATGAAATTTTGCAAGAAGTACGCATCATGCCAAAGGATTATGAAGAGATTCGCTCTCGGGAATAATTGCGAGTGAATTATGGAGGATGAATAAAAGGAATGAAGTGAAGGAAAAGGTCAAACTTAAAGACCGGCTAAAACAAAAGTGCTTCCCGAGAGACAACCCGGTCATTTTAATTGTTTGTCGCATTTAATTGTTTGAATTTTAATTTTCTGCACGAGTTTGTCTTCCCAGACATTACATACGGCGTATCGTGGTGAAAGTTTAACATGTTTTGGGGGGAAAAGAACCAGATTTTGAATTTTGAAATAATTACCACATAAAACATTTCTTTATAATTCAAAAATAATTTGTCTAATTAAGTTTTGAAAAAATTATTTTGTTACATTTATAAAAATGTAAAGTTTAAGACAAAAACTTATTTCTTTGATCATCCTACAAGTTTAATGCTTGTTTGTACATACCTTATGTGATTTACGTCGGGTGTAAACCAATGTCCGTCTTGATGCATACTTGAGACGTCGAGAGATGTTGATGCATGTATGCATTAATGATTTGTGATTACGAGTAACTTGCGCACTTTACGTTACGTATTACAAGTCACATGTTTGTCATCACCAAAACATAAAAAGATCGTATAGATTAAATATCGTAATATTTGCACTAACAGTTGAGATTGGGAATAAAATGGTAGAGAGATAAAAAGTGGTGTGGCATATTATATAAGAAAAGAAAATATATTAAAAAAAGGTTATTAAAAAGGGTAAATAAAAAGAAAAGTATTAAAAAAGGTTTTATCAACATTAACTGGTGCCACGTTAGACAGAAGGTTGCATCCGGTGACACGCTAAACACAATAGCACGAATTCAAAAGTTTAGCGACACAATGACAAAAAAAATAGTAGTCTACATACAATGATAAAAAGTGTCAAATTTAGTACATTTTTAGTCAATTAACCCAATTTTTTTTAAGAAATTCATACTGTTAAAGATCAAATAATAACCCGGATACAAAGGCAACTCATGCCACAAACAGCCTGTAATGCACAAAATTAAATTACATATACGGTATTTGATATATTTGATAAGTTTCTTGATCATATAGCTGAATAGACAAATGTTTTTTTTTACTAGATTGACTTGGTTAATAAATACACAGTTTCCATTGCAATTTCCTTAAGCCGTTAAACAAGTAAAGCCACCAAATACTCCCTCCGTTCTAAAATTATTGTTCCCCGACAAAAAATACACAGTTTAAGAAAAATGCATTTATTACTGTTTTCTCTTTCTTACTTTTTAGCCGAATGACAGTTTTACCCTTAGCTAATTAATTAAAGTCTTCTTTAAAGTTTGTAATAATAATTTCAAACAAAGGTATTATAGTAAATTTGATCAAAATTCTCTATCTGTTTTTAGTAGTGGACTATTAAATTGAGACATCCCAAAAAGAAAACGTAGACTATTAATTTGAGACGAAGAAAGTATCATTTACTTTATAAATATCTTTCTTTTTCAAGTGAAATGAATTTTTTCTCTCTCAGAAAACGAAGAGAAAGTTAACACAAACAACTAGGCACTATGATGGGCATGAATGCACGATGATTTGCCACCCAGATATGAGACACCTCATCTAACGCTTATCACCCACTCCTTTACACGGCATTAACAATACTTATGTTGATCAAATCATCATTAGAGCACAGAGAGTCGTGGTGCCAAACTCTTGGTACCAAACTCTAAAAATGGTGTCACGTCAGCAAAATGGAGTTTGACACCAGAAATGTCATGGCATCAGAATTCAGTGGGAGTGGTTTGGCACCAAAATTCTGATGCCATATCATTTTTTAATTATTTTTTTAATTTTTTTTTCATATTTATTTAAAATACACTTATTTATAAAACTAAAAATAAAATTCATTGAAATTAAAAACATTACATTAAAAAACACAATACATAAAAAAAATCCCTCAAGTTCCAAAAGTTACACAAATGGTCCCTAAGGCTTAATGGACCCTAAACTTATAAAAAAACCTACCCGGATCATAAGCCCAAAACAAAAGCCCATTTACTAGGCCCATTTCCCTTTTATTTAAACCACAAGGGCCATTCCTACCAAAAATGAAAGTCATCTTACACCTAATCTTTCATAAACCAAAGACAAGGATTAGTCTTGCAATTTCCCCAAACTCACACCCGTTTTTTTACCCCTTCAGTTATAAAAGAAAAAGGCGTTGAAAAAATGTTTTATTAACTGTTCATTCAACGTCCTATAAATTACCTCCATCAAATCATAGGGCTTTTCCAAATTA
Source organism: Tanacetum coccineum (assembly GCA_026074375.1). NCBI lineage: Eukaryota > Viridiplantae > Streptophyta > Magnoliopsida > Asterales > Asteraceae > Tanacetum > Tanacetum coccineum. Next base: position 23,565 of record BQNB010028489.1, read on the forward strand.
AAGGGTGCATTAGACAATTTAATGGCTCTAGTACAAGATGGCAGGGAGAAAATCGTAATCTCAAGACTCTTATTGGCCAATCAAGCAAGGAGAATGCCACGTCATCGTGAAGAAACACACAAGGAGCTGATTTTTACACTAAATCTACACTCAAAAGAAGCACACAAGTGTCACATCATGGATTGCCAAGCTGGCAATCCGTGTGTACACAAACTTGATCCAACAGCAACAATTATGATCCAGTGATTGATAAACCCATAAACATGGATAGATTAAAAGGAGCTTGGGCAGCAAGACAAGGCCTAGAAGGATCTATGAGAGGCTATAAAAGGCCCTCACTCACACACACATGGGATAATCTTCTTTTCCCGTTTTAGAGTAGCTTAGTAGATTTTAGCTTAAAATTAGCTTATTGTAATTTCCTTTTAAAATTCAGTTGTAATTTTCTCTTAAATCATGTAATCAAGTTTATTTTAATGAAATCTAGTTTTACTCTTAAATACTTTGTCATAAGCTCTCATTTCTTCTTAAAAATTAAGCTATTGTTCTAATAAGCTAATACAAGCTCTTACTAGTCTATAAGCTAGCAATTGAGCTAAGTTTGATCTTAATATACCTAAACCTTAAAAACAGCTTAAAACCTTAACCACTTTGGACCTTAAAATCATTGGAAGATAAAGCCTATCATGGAAGGGCTCTATGGACTTTACAAGCTATCCTTATGGATAACTAGAGCTTAGCCGCTATAATTGAGTATAGCTTCTATTTAGCTGAGGCTTAAAGTAAGTTTTCATTTATTATCTTATGTTCTTTAATATCTAGTTTTATAAGTGCTTGTTAATATAGATTTGCTTAGTTGCTTAATCTGTTTGCTTATTAGTGCTTATTTACCTTTATTATAGCTTATTAAGTGTGTTTGATCATCTGTTTTTAGTCATTGTAGATTAGATCTTAAATGCAGTCATATGTGTCTATCCTATTGATGACATCAAATAACGTCACTTTATTATATCATTTATCCCATCTGTTTTGCCCACTTTTATATAATTATTGCATTATTTGGTACTTAATTGCTTTAAAGTTGATAAATGCAGTAATCCAGGAGTGTTTTGTGAAGACAAGCTAAAAGGCGCATAATTTGGAGCTAAAACGAAGATATTTGAAGAATGCTGATTTCTGACTACATACGCCGTATCCAACGAAAGAGATACGGCGTATCCGCGCCAAGACTTCACAAGAAAACGCGTTTGACCAATTCCCAATACGGCGTATCCCTTATGTTTCCATACGCCGTATCCACGAAGATAACTATTCGAAGATACAGTAAATAAAGTAAATTGGGAAAGATATCACTGATTGATTGAGAACGTAGCGCGCACTCCAAGGAATCCAGCCCAATACGCCGTATCGACCTTGCCAGATACGGCGTATCGAGTCTTTTTCAGACACTATAAATAGAAGACTCAAAAACGAGTTTTCAGTGTGCAATATCATATTCTTTATACCATACTCATTGAAGACGAATTTTAGAAGAGAAGATCAGCCACCAAGGTCAAGCATTGATCACGAATCCATAGAAGACATCGTGTAATTTTTACTCTCTTAATCGTTCAATTTTCATTGTTTGATTACGCTTGTATAATTACAATGGTTGTGGGCTAATACCCTCGGGTATTAGCCATCTTTAAATGAAAGTTAATTTTGCGGTATTGGTTTTTAAAAATCGATTATTAATTTATCGTTGATTGTTTAATTATGTTTATCGCCTTATACTTGTTTATGTGTTTGGATATGTGACATATCATTCAACTGGATCTAGTGATAGATACCGGGATAGCTCTCCATATTGTGCTTTATATTACTGGACCAATAGGATCACAAATAACGTTCCGTCTTTGTCATTAAATTATGAGTTTAGTTGGACCGTAGTGACCCTTTATGTTTCAGCAATCAGCTCTTAATTAACCTGATACAGCAGTTAATAGTAGACTAAGTATATAAAACACCATCAAACAATAAGTGGGTAAAGTCCCGTTGGGCTAGAGTTTTAACAAGATCACTACTGCTTTGATTCCCTAAGATAGATTATAATTAAACTAAAGGTCTTAATGCGGATGCATTAATGTGTGAACGAGGATTAATCATGTCTAAGTTTTAGGATGAAGTCCCTGCCTAGTCTTAAGAATGAAAAGTCTCTTCAAGATAAGTAAATCACTTCACTAAAACAAACAACAACATTGAACTAGAATATCATATGCTTAAGTACAATTTTCTGATCATTTGGCTTGTACCCGCTTTTTCTATCTTCTAATTTTCTTCTTTTGTGTTTATTGTCTATTGAATTGATATTTTGCTCCACAAACCATGCCAGTCTCACATGCTGAAAAACCCCATATCATTAGACAAAGTAATATACATAGTTTTAGCCAGTAAACTAGACAAAATAGAACTAATTAAAATACTGATAGAAATTAGGATTAATGTTTCACTCTTAGAGTTTCGATACACTACTTTCCGCGAAACTCCATCTTGACTGGTACATCTGCTCGTTAAAGTGTTTTTTTGGTTTGTCGTCTAAAAATAAATGAAAAAACATGATAATCAAATAATTAACCACACGACAGCACATCATGTTTTTTGGCAGCCAGATTCTGGGAAGTGAAATTAATTAACTTATTCTTATTAGTATTTTTAACCATTAATTAGTTTAGTTTAGTGTAATCTAATAATTTAATTCTATTTGTATTTATTCGCATTGTGTGCTTAAATTCTTCATTTAAATTCCTGCATTTTATTGTTTTTAAATAATATTCTGTTCTGACTGATCACCAGATACACCGTATCCAAACCAGTTGGATACGAAGTATCAAACCTTCTACCCAAAACAGCGTATTGAGTTTACAGTCTAAACGACGTATCTGTTCTTCCAAACAATATGGCGTATTTTGTGAACGTAATACGGCGTACAAGAATTCAACAGACCTATACGGCGTATTCCAATCAATAGAATACGGCGTATATGTCAACTGATACAAACAACAATTTGAAAAACATTGCGTTTAAACTTCCCTATCCTACTAACATTTTCCTTCATTCTTGAGAAAGTGGTGATTGTTGGTTACGACTCGGGACGATGACAAGCTTCGATGACACAAAGAATTGGAATGGAGAGCATACTAACTCACCGATGATCACAAATTCCAAACTAAAAATCGGTGATGAATTTTTTAATATATTGCAGGACAACGCCTTTAATGGCATGAACGGAGGATACGTTACCAAACACATTGCAAAGGTGCTCGAAATAACCGAATGGATTAAGATGCATAATGTGTTTAAAACTTAAATATTTAATTTCAAGTATTTAATTGTTTCCACAGGAACAATACGGTGTATCCTAGGGTTTGGGATATGGCGTATTGACCCCTGTACAGTTGTGTGTTTAATTGTTTTCTTGTACCATTATAGCGAGATAGAATTTGCACTTGTCTTCTAATCTTTTATACAGGACCTTGCTGAAACTATGATATGGTATATGTTGAAAAAGACTTGTGTTGAACTTATTCGGGCATTCTGAAGCCCTAGTCAACACACTTTTTGCTCAAGAACTCATCATGGAGAATTATCACGAGCAAAACATCAGGGAGTTTTCCGTTCTAATTCTATTTTCCCTTATTATTTAATTATTTTATCTATACAACGAGGACGTTGTATAATTTAAGTAGGGGGTGGAGAATTAGAACGTACTTGTCTTCTTTTTTTACAAAATAACATGCAAAGTGCTTAAAAATGGTCAAAATTTAAATTTTTTTCAGCATGACTTTTGTAAAAATCACTAGTTACATTACTAAGCGCACTATGACCCTTGATACATATTGTGATAATTAAGCCTATTCCGTTTCCAACTGTCTAAGTAATTCCACAAATTTATGAGTGTGTCGGTGATGTAGTGGACTTTAGAACTTGGCCTGGTATATCACTCGAGACTGCCATGATTAGTACTATGGATTTAGATAGAAGAACATGTTCAACTGATAAATTTGTAGGATTAAACCAAATAGACTACATGTCATAAAAATAACTAACTTCACTGGTTAGTTAACTCCCGTGTAACCCTTGATTACTCTTATTTTTAGAGTAAAATCCCCTAGAACAACCTGTTGAGCCATTCCTTTCTTTTTGTACACCATATTATATGTTTCGTTACACCTTTTCACCTTAGCCTACCGTGTAGATTAAGCCTATTTCTCTATGTTGCTAGTTGCTTTCGTGTAAAGTCTTGTATTTCCTGTGTCAAAGTGAAATTTTTCTATCTCTGTATTGGTCAAGAAATTGCACAATGCAATGGGAAAATATGTAGCTCGCTACTTTTCGCAATTATGAATTATGTCTGATGAAGTACTACAAGGAAAATATTATCCGAATAAATTATGAAAGTGAAGACGGTGGAATCAAACCGAGGTTTATTATGTATTATGAAAAAAATGGAAAATGAGAAAAAGCAAAAAAAGAGGAGGAAGAAAAATAGTCATTTCAAAAATAAGTTTATATCGAAGGAATCACTTAGAAGGATCGATTATTCGTTGATACGTTACAGAAATCAACGATGTTAAGTTTGGTAAAAAGTGGCTGATATCACCACTTGTGTGAAAGTATGTAAAGAGCGGGATGTAAGGGAAGTTACCCGTTATGGGAACGTCAACTTTGGTTGTCTTTGTCATTTCTGTGATCGAGGCGTCTATCTATATATTCAAGTCTTTATCATGGAATGGTCAAGGGAAAGTTCCTAGCAACCGCACCTTATTTGTTGGCTTAATCTATTTGTTTTGTGAATTTTATTTAACAACCATTTTACTTCCCTTTCCTAGCAACTAACCTTAGTGTCTACTCGAACGAGGAGTTGTTTGAGCATGCATATCTATTTCGTCGTTACGGCCATGTATGCATGTCTCAGCTGCCTTGTTGGATGATGACTTTTGGTGAAAGTTAGAAGGTCCCTACCCTATATCATTCTTCATCCTAACCGCTAGTTAAACACGAACAGGGATGTGTTCGGATTGTATATGTCTATTCTGTCAATACGGCCGTGTATATACGATACAGCTGCCTTGTTGGTGTGGTACTTATGGTGAAAGACTGTTGAATGATCAACCGTAAGCCTTCTTAACCTAATTTAGCTTTTGACTTGTTCTTCCTTAGCTTTAGCGATAGAGATGTGTATCCTTGGCAAGCTTATGATACGAAACTAATCACGACCGAGCAATTGAGCATACTACTTAAATGTTGCACCCTAGATTAGTTGAGTGATCTGAGTGTTTTCATTCCCATATTTTGTGAGGAGCTTGGTTATGTACAGGTGATTAGGACAAAATGATGCCTAAACGGAAAATCCTTAACTTCGGTTCGGGACACATTTTCATAAACTAAACTTTTTTCCAAAGTCTACTTGAGGACAAGTAGGATTCAAGTGGGGGGATATTTGATGACATCAAATAACGTCACTTTATTATATCATTTATCCCATCTATTTTGCCCACTTTTATATAATTATTGCATTATTTGGAACTTAATCGCTTTAAAGTTGATAAATGCTGTAATTCAGGAGTGTTTTGTGAAGATAAGCTAAAATGCGCATAAATTGGAGCTAAAACAAAGACATTTGAAGATTTCTGAAAATTCACCAATACGCCATATCCAACTAAAGAGATACGGTGTATCAGCGCCAAGACTTCACAAGAAAACCCGTTTTGACTAATTCCTAATACGACGTATCTATGCTATTTATATACGTCGTATCCATGAAGATAACTATTCCAAGATACAGTAAATCAAGTAAATTGGGAATGATATCAAAGATTTATTACGAACGTAACGCGCACTCCAAGGAATCTAGCCCAATACGCCGTACCGACCTATCTGGATACGGTGTATCAAGTATTTTTTAGCAACTATAAATAGAAGATTTAAAAACGAGTTTTCAGTATGCAATATCATATTATTTATATCATACTCATCTGAGACGAATTTTAGAAGAGAAGATTAGCCATAAAGGTCAAGCATTGATCACGACTCCATAGAAGACATCGTGTAATTTTTACTCTCTTAATCGTTCGATTTCAATTGTTTGGTTACGCTTGTATAATTACAATGGTTCTAGGCTAATACACTCGGGTATTAACCATCTTAATGAAAGTTTAATGTTTGGTTTGTTTTAAAATCGATTTCTTAATTTATCGATGATTGTTTAATTATGTTTATCACCTCATACTTGTTTATGTGTTTGAATATGAGACCTATCATTCAACTGGGTCTAGTGTTACGGACCAAGTAATCTAGATACCAGGATAACTCTCCATATCGTGCCTTATATAACTGGACCAATAGGATCACAAATAACATCTGTCTTTGTCTTTTGATTATAGTTGGACCTTTGTCTTTGAATTATGGAGCTTTGTTTGGATCGGTAGGATGACCAGTTTATGTTTAGCAATCATCGACTCTTATCTTACTTATAAAGATTGAATAGTGGGACTACCAGTTACATTTAAAACACCGTCAAACAATAAGTGGGTAAAGTCCCGTTGGGCTAGGGTTTTAACAGGATCACCGCTGCTTTGATTCTCTAAGATAGATTATAATTAAAACTAAATGATGCTTTTTGACGGAAATGCGTTTAATTGTGACTGGAATTAATCGTGTCTAGGTACTTGGATGATTGTTACCGACTATTATTAAGAATGATATGCCGCTTCGAGATAAGTAAATCATTGCACTAATCACAATACATCCCTGCATTGAACCGGCATTTAATATGGTAATACATTTTTCTAGCATTTGGCATTGTTACGCCTTTTCTATCTTTCGATCTTCCTCTTTTGTGTTTATTGTGTATTGGACTCTGGTTTTGTTGATCCAAAACCTGTGCAGTCTCTCTAGGGCTGAAACCACCACCTTTTCTTTAGACATACGTACATATTGCTCATGTTTAAACCAGTGAAATAAACTAATTAAACATACTGATAGAATATAGGATTAATATTTTCCACTCTTAGTGTTCGACACCCGACTTATCGCGAACGCCATCTCTGACCGGGTACTCGGCCCTTTATATAGTGTTGTCTTTTAGGTTTTGTCGGCTAAATATAATTTTAAAACTTGATAAATCATAATTAATTGGAACTACCACGACAGCACATCACCTAACAACAACAATTATAGACCAACCAAATCAAAACTTATGCCTTACACTTATTTCATCCAAAAACAATAACCTTTAAACAATAGCATCAACTTTTGCAAGTCTTCCAACAAGATTCAACTAAAAACCACCAATTAAAACAAGACCTTTATAATATCACCAAACTACAAACCGACTACAAATCTCATTTTTTTAATTTATATAACCTTCAAAAATCAACCACTTCAGACCCTAATCCTTTGAAAATGATGCTCTTAAAGGTGTTTGGGTATCAAGAAAATTATATTAGCATATAAGCTTTTAACTAGTGTAGATTTTTGGTAATGAAAATTTTATGGATTTGGTGTTTGGGAGGCTTATGGTGGACGAAAAGGGAGTGAGCCAAAGGAGAGTTTGGCGTGTTATTTTTAGGATAAATTATTTTGAAATGTATCCATCACTATGTCCACTTTTTGTTATTGTGTGTATCTGAATTCAGTTTTTTTTCTTATTGTATGTAATGAAACTTTCAATATTTTGACTTTGTGTGTATCTTTTGTTTTTTTCACTATTCTAGCCATGTAAATTGACCATTTTTACCTTCAGAATTTTTTTGAAAAAAAAGTAAGGGTAAAATGCGTCAAAAACTATAATACACACAAAGGTCAAAATTTGAAAAGTCTCCAGTACATACAATAAGAAAAAAAAAGTTCCAATACTACATAATAACAGAAAGTGGTACAAGTATGGTCACATTTTCAAGTAATTAACCCATATATTTTATGACTATGTGTTACCTATGAGATTAAGTATTAGTTTTAGGTGAAGTGGTCATGCATTACTTACAAGTTAGATGACAAGTGTTATGGGCAGTGTTTATGGTTAAGCCACCTTATTCATGAGGTGGTTTATTCCACTAATTATATAGTTAGTGGTATTTTTGGGTATTTAAGGTATAAATTTTAAGATAGGTGGGTGTTTTGAGGGCTAACGCGGTCATTAGCGAAAAATTTTCTGCAGACGTTAATTGCGGAAACACAACGAAGCAAAATTGAATAAAATAAAAATAGTTCTACATCATTCGGGATACTTTTCTAAAAAATTTAAATTACGTTGGACACGAAACGGATATTAATTCTTAACACGACTCAAGTTTAAATAGAAACGAAGATTTTACTAATCGAGTAGATAATAATACGTTTAAAGTTTTCAAAAGTAAAAGTAAAAATATACTTAAAGGTAAAAAAAATAGAATTAAAATATAAATATATTAATTACCTGGATTTACGGAGTCTCACAGTCGATCCTCCTAAGGGAACTCTGGTCCCCAGAGTTCAACTAGCGACTGCAACGGACAAGGAGGTAGCAAAAAGGTGTGGGTACATGGCCTTGAATTGATCTTCTCGCTCCCAAGTAAATTCAGCTCCTTGTCGAGAATCCCAGCGAACCTTGACGATGGGAATCCAACTTCACTTCAACTTCTTAACTTGTCTATCCATAATCTCAATGGGTTCTTCGTTGAAGTACAACTTGTCATCAATCCTGATCTTTTCTAACGGCACTTGTAAGTCTAAGTCTGCTAAACATTTATTGAGATTTGACACATGAAATACATCATGAACGCATCTTAGCTCTTGGGGTAACCTTAAACGATAGGCTACACCCGACCTACACGCTCCAACAATCTCCTATAACTCATTCCAGTACCGTGGTGATCGCTTCCATTCTTACAATTAGGACCACTCCTTTCCATGGAGATACCTTGAGTAGCACACGGTCCACAACTTTGAATTCAAGAGGTTTACGCCTTTTATCGGCATAACTTTTCTGATGATCCCGTGTCGTCTTCAACCTCTCCTTGATTTGCATAATCTTCTTCGTGGTCCCTTGAACAATTTCAGGTCCAATTAAACTGGACTTTCTCCTCATTTTCTACCTTTATTACTGGTATATACACTTCATGCACGTATTTAATGCTTTCAAAAATTATTAAAGGTGCAGCATTTTATGCATCTTGTGGTAACTGTTGTTTGTATCGAAAACTAACCAATGGAAGGATGAGATTCCAATGCCTCCAAAATCCATAACACAAGCCCTGAGCATACCTTTTAGTGTCTGAATAGTACGCTCACTCTGACCATCGGTCTGAGGATGGTAAGCCGTACTCATGTCTAATCTCGTACCCAACGGCTTCTAAAGAGCTCGCCAGAAGTGTGATGAAAATCGGCCATCACAATCTGAAATGATTGACACGGGTACATCGTGTCTAGCCACAATCTCATTGGTATAGATTCTTGCTATCTTCTCTATTTTTGATATCCTCAGTGAATTGGCATGAAATGTGCAGGAATTGGTAATCTATCCACAATGACTCAAATCACATCATATCCACTAGTGCTTCTAGGTAACCTCATGACCAAGTCCATAGTGATGTTCTCCCATTTCCACTCGAAATTTTGGGTTGCTGAAGTACACCTGAGGGCTTCTGATGTCCTGCCTTAATCTTAGAGAAGGTTAGGCACTTGCTAACGTACTCAACAGTGTCTTTCTTCATACCAAGCCACCAATACAGGTCTCACAAGTCGTAGTACATTTTGTCTGCCCCCGGGTGTTCTGCAACGTACTAAGATGTGTAAAACGGAAATCCCATGTAATTAACTTCCATTTAGCCTCCAATGACTGGGATCCAAATCTGATCACCAAAGTAAATTCCCCCGTCATCTTGTTTTTCAAATTGAGTATCTAATTCTCGAAGCCACTCTGTTGGAGCTTTGAGGTCCTTGGAAGCTTCTCTTTGTACTTCCAAATTTTTTGTCTTGAGGCTGGAATGAATAGTCATGCTCATAGCATGCACTCACCTCGGCTTAAGTCTTTCCTTCCTACTCAGAGCGTCTGCCACAACATTTGCCTTGCCTGGCTGGTATTTGATTTCATATTCGTAATCGCTAAGCAGTTCAATCCATCGCCTTTGACGCATATTCAATTCCTTACTGTTCGATGTAAGGTATCTGGAGACTTTTTGATCAGTGTAATTAATACTTTTCGTCCCATCAAAATGATAAATGTCTTCCCAAGTTTTAAGTGCAAAACACTATCGAACCAAACTCCAAGTCCACATGGGTGATACTAGTTCTTTTCGTGTATCATTAACGTCTTGATGCTATATGCGATCACCTTGCCTCGTCATGCATCTGCTCACACCCCTAACCCTTGGTTTGATGCATCACAATAGACCATAAAGTCGTTTGGCCCATCGAGGAGTGCTAACACAGGAGCATTACATAACTTCTTTTTCAGAATACGAAAGGCTTCTTCTTGCTTATCGCCCCACACATAGGTCTTATTCTTCTGAGTCAACAGTGTGAGAGGCTTGGCGATCTTAGAGAAATTCTCAATAAACCTTCGGTAATACCCCGCCAATCTTAAAAATGAACGGATCTCTATGGGTGACTCAAGGGTCTTCCAGTTCTTTACTGACTCAAATTTACTAGGATCCACATGGATACCATTCCAGTTGACCACGTGTCCTAGGAACTAGACTTCTTATAACCAAAATTCACACTTTGAGAATTTGACATACAACTTCTCTCTCTTGAGCAAGTCTAAAATCGTTTGCAGGTGAACTTCATGCTCTTCTTCTAACTTTGAGTAGATAAGGATGTCATCGATGAACACAATTACAAATTTTTCTAAGTATGATTTGCAGACGTGGTTCATCAAGTCCATAAATATTGCTGGCGCGTTCGTCAGCCCAAATGGCATGATGAGTTGCACTCAACAGTGCCACTATCGGGTTCTAAACCGTGGTTTTTTGCCCCCCTCCCCCTCCCAATTCTTCTTCCCGAACCCTCAATTGATGATATCCCGAACGAAGATCTATCTTGGAAAAGCAACACGCACCCTGTAACTGGTTAAACAAATCATCAATTCTGGAGAGGGGGTAACGGTTCTTTATAGTCAACTTATGCAGTTCTCTGTAGTCAATACACATTCTTAAAGCATCGTCTTTCTTTTTGACAAATAACACAGGTGCTCCTCATGGTGAATGAATTGGTCGAATAAAGCCTTTCTCTTGAAGCTCTTTAAGCTGATTTGACAATTCTAACATTTTTGAAGGTGCTAATCGGTATGGTGACTTTACCACTGGCAATACGCTTGGAATCAAGTCGATGCGAAATTCTATCTCTCGCACAGGAGGTAAACCTGACAAGTTATCTGGAAATACTTTGGGGAAGTCACGGACAATACGAATGTCTTCAGGCTTCTTATCATCAACCTTAATACACGAAAGGAGTTTCGGATCTTTTTCCGGTCTTCCACCTTGAATTTCTAATATCTCCCCATTTGGTAGTGGAATACGAACTATCTTCTTGAAACAAACTATGACAGCACGGTGGTATGACAACCATTAATGCATATGACATCAAAATACTTAGTAGAGTTGGACTAACAAGTCGATCTTGAAAAACGATGGTAACTAAGGCAAAGCGTATCAACCACGCAAAAACCGTGTATGGTGCTAAACAACCTTCCCATCGGCTAACTTTACTTCATAACTAGTGTCTAAAGCGGAAGGGGCAATGTCAATAAAAGGGGTAAACGCAGTAGATACAAAACTTTTCTCAGCACCCGAATCAAATAAGAACTAGCATAGTGATCGTTAAGTAGAAACATACCCGTGACTACGTTAGGATTTTGCTATGTATTCTTAGTCGCCATAACATAAGCTCTACACTGAGCTCCCTATTCCGTTGATTCTTTCCCTTTGGAATTTGTTCTTGTAGTTGCCCCTTTTTCACCACACCCATTAATAAGTCACATCGTGTTGAAGGGTAACAACTGCAACCCTGATGCTGACTCTACAATCCTTTTCTTTTGACAAGTTCTTTGACACCCTGACTACGATGAGGCTTTGTCAATTGTGGTAAAAGTTGCAATGGTTTGCACCTTGGTATATTTCTAGATAACCCTGATTCTCAGTTGGGCTGAACATGGGCCATTGTGCTTTTGCTCGGTTTTGTTGCTAGTGCTGATTGTTGTTGTTTCGGTTGCAGTTGTTGTTGTTTTTGTTGTTCCTCTAGTGGTCTTCCCATTTCTTTTTATTGCTTTCACTAATTCTTGCAGCTCTACCCTGAACTGCTTGCTCGACCAGTTCACGAGCCATGTTGATTGCATCATGCAAAGTAGTGGGCTTTAAAGAAGTGATATTTCCTTTGATTCTTTCAGGAAACCCTTGAATGTAATTTTAAACTTTCTTCTTTTCCGTAGGCACCAAATCAGGACACATCAAGGCCAGCTCATGGAAACGATTATTGTAAGCCTCGATGTCGTCTCCCTTCAAAGTCAGAGTCCAAAGCTCTTGTTCCATCCTTTGGATTTCAGTTGCTGGGCAGTACTCTATTGTCATCATAGTTTTGAATTCATTATAGGGGATACGGTTAGCATTAACAAGACCCAGGGTGTGCACATTTCCGTTCCACCATGTTAACGTACAACCCTCGAATGTACTAGCAGCAAACATAACTTTATCTTCTTTGGCACACTTGAAAATTTCAGACACTTGCTCTACCTTCTCTATCCAACGCCTTAACCCAACAAAACCTCCGTTCAATTAAAAGAGTGAGGTTTTCCATTCATAAAAGTTTTGTGCGAACAACCCTACACATTCACTGTTCCTCCTGAATTTGCTGGTTCAGACCCGCCAGCATTGTTTGGGTTAGCTTTAGTCTTTTCATATTCCTCTATAGCTTCCGCTATCTGCTTTTTTACCATTTTCTTAACGGGATTTTGCTTCATCATCTTGGGAGGCATGATTCTGTCAATAATACAAGTACACAATTCAGTAAGAATCTGTAAGAGCATGTTAAGTTGAGGTACAAGATAGTAATGGCGAAAATGAGATAGAAGGATGATTTAAAAAAAAATCATGAATTTACTTTCAACACAGTATGTAATTCTATTATGAATTCACATAACAAAAAAATTAATTTCACAATGATAATAATCAAGAAATGAAACAAGAGAATGATGTAACAACAATGGCAACCAAATGATATTTTCATTAAGTACATGTTTTCCATTACAATTCGATAATGATAAGTTTTAATAGACTGCGGTGTATACAAAAGAGAACAAAATTACACCCGGTCAGTATAATAGCACAACTGTTACTAACGGTTTAGGGAAGATCAAAGGTCCTAAATACTAGGATGACATAAATGTAAATAAATAACTACCGAGAGCCGCTAAGTGGTCCCTACGGCATAGGAGGTTGAGACTCCCCATACACGGCCAACACATCTATGGCCTCACTAGGCCTCACACCAATAGCCCTAGCTACAACTGCCTCCTCATGATACCCATATGGCAGGCGCTGGAATGGGGGGGAACACAAACGGAAAAGCTCTATCTAGCCGATCTTGACTAGGTGATGGCAATGGACGAGAAATACCCATAACCCGAGGGCACCCACTAGTGAATGGGGGTAATCCCGTTATTTTTTCCACCCGCGGGTAGGTCAAAATAGGTGAAAATTTATTAACCCATCAGTGGGTGGGGGTGGGTGAGGGTAATGCTTCCCATTTACAGGTGTACCCATTTAAAAATACTAACCGTTTACCGCCAAAATTACACCATGAGGCTGTACTCATAAACTATTTTTGTTAAAATAAAATTTATTATATACGTAAATATTTATGAGGCTTGTTGATATTATTTAATAACTACCCTTAATCTCTAGAAACTCAGTAAACAATTCTTTGAGTTTACGACTAAATGATAAATATAAAGATCAAACTTTCAAAGATAGATGCATTATACATTCATAATACATGGGTTGATTTTGGTTGTTAAAGATTTTTAATTTTTTACATTTAAAACTGTCATTCAGTATATTGTGAATTGGTATTAGAAAATTAAATACTTTTTTACTAGTTATTAGTTAGGTTTACATATCATGGTTTTGTTTGTTAAACATTTCATAAACACTATGGGTAATGGGTACCCACGGGATGGGTATGGGTAAATAGTTATACCTACCGGTGGGTGACAGGGTCGGTGGGGGTGAGAAAAAAATCAGGCGTGTGCGGGTGACCGGGTGTGATGTACCATGCCAATTACCCACATGAGCCATCCTAATCTCGACCCATACTCATCAAAGTGTTATTTATCTGAGCCTCCTCCAACTCTCTCCTCAATTTGATGTTCTCTACACGGGCTATTTCTTGTGCAGCTCTCAGAGCATGAAACCCTGCAATATCCACCATGGGTTCAGTATCAGGGGATGTGGGAGGTGGGGGTTTGGGACCTTTGCCTATAAGGTTAATGAGCTCAGAGCTCTTCTCATCATTAACATCCTCCTAGTCCATCCCCATATCAAAACCCATTACCGGAGCCTCCTCAGGCTCCTCATCTTCAACATCCTCCTAGTCCATCTGTTGAGCCTTTTCTGGTTCTTCTTCTTCTAGTTCTTCCTCAGGTTTTTCTTGGGGGTCTTCTTCAGGTTCTTCCTAAGGGTCTTCTTCAGGATCCTCCTGAGGGTCTTCTTCAGACTCCACATCAGACTCGTTAGAGCTGGACGGGTCGTCAGCAGGGAAGTTAAACACGTGGTTTGGCGATGGTGGCACGTCCATAACTACAAAGAGAAAAATATATATTAATAATAAGCATATATTATTTAAATGATTATAAAATTAAAATTTTATAATTTAACAGTGATGCTTTTATAAATAAACATCAATAATCAGAATGGTCAACATTTATATAATTGATCGATATGAATAGATAACGATACGTCAAAAGATAGACGTAAGAGATATAAATTAAGCCAGTATTATATATAATACTATAATGATAATCGAGGAAGTAAATAAGGATTAGGGAGTTGCGCGCGCGGATATCGGGTAAGCGATGAAGGATTCTGCATTTTAAAAATGAAAGAAAAGAAAATTTTAAATTTTTTTGGTTATAGACTAGGTTTTAAAAAATGACCCAGTTCCCTATAACCTTGGCTCTGATACCAATCTGTCACTTCCCCAAAATCTGACGGCAGCGAAACGGTAACAATTGGGGTGCGACGTCATGGCACAAAATACAAGTAATAGGAAACGACCTAAAAAGAGACGTTTTAAATATAGTGTACTCGTGCACTCATAATAAGATCAGAGTTTTCAGTTTTGGTCCTATCTGTTTAAAAAATGACATAAAAGTTTCAATCATTTATAGTTTTAACCAAAAAAATAGATCAAAAGATGAATTAGTTTTGTGAAACAGTTTGACAGTTTGCATCGAATTAAGGAAAACCAGTAATCCATCTTCTTGATATCTTTGCAGCTCCCATCCAGAAATCACACCTTAGGACCTGAGATTAAAACATGCTAAAACGTCAACAAAATTGTTGAGTGAAATTCATAGGTTTAACATTATATAAAGTATGGAACACAAGATTTAATAAAGTAGACAAGAGAATCAAATTCACCAAGTCTAAAAGAAAACAAGTATTATTGCACTAAGCTCATGACCCCGAAACCATAACTGTTAGTGCCCCAAATAAATTTAGGGTGTCTTCCAAAACAGCCTACAAGTTCCTTAAAATGTTAAATGCATCATTGCCAACTTGTGACCAGAAATTCAAGGTGGGGATTGTCAGTCCCGATAGATCTATCCATAACACTCACGCTTACTACATTAGTAATTAACGGTCTATGATAAGAAAAGGGACTTAAATGGAAATGTGGTAACTTAGGCAATAATATTCAGGCAATAATCTAGATAGCATACAGTTTTAAAACACTTGTGTCCAAAGTAAAACAAGCATGTAATCTCGCCTGAATTATATAAAACGAGTAATAGAAAAAAGGGCTATGAAACTCACCTTAAGCGATTTGGCAAAACTAGTAATATAGAAGCGAAAGTAATCAAACACCCTAAGTGAAACCTAAAATAAAAAGCGCGACTTAGAAAAATAACCAACAAATACTCACACAAATGGAAATGAAATAGAAAGGAAAATTTTGTATAAGATATTTTTTATTTGACGAACAAGCATGGCATTGCGTCCTAACTTTGATGGGTCAAACTTACACAAAACACAAGTCTAAATCTGAACTAATATCAATACTAAGACGTGTCTCAAGTTTACATTTTAACCTATAATGTCTACAAGTAACCACCTTAGTTTTACGTCTAACTATGTTATATTTACAAAATTCTAAAATTTTACCCATCTTTGAAAGCGTGTCGTTTAAAATCAGTAATAGATATGAACATGTGGTTTTCGCGTACAGGAAGTATTACAACTCTATTTTCCAGAAATATGGGCTCTACTGCCCAAAAGGTTTTAGGACCTGGGTAAACTTACTAATTTACCCTTCAATACAAGTGCTGGTCATTTTCTGAATTTTACGTCTTTACCATTTTTATAATATCTTCTAAACCGTACACCCAATGAGAACGAAACACGCGGAAAAATCTAAGTTGACTCGATATCTAGAAGCTTGAGCTTTAAAATGTAGGTGCTATAATACAAACTTTCTGACTTATATAGGTTCCAAGTTCAGGTTGCGCAAAATGACCCATTTTAGTAAAATGACAATAACTCGACCATCCGAATTAGCTAATGCTCCAATCAAATAGATATACGTACTTAAGACACATACCTAGGTCACCATGGAATTTCCCAGTACATCCCAAGTCAAAAAAAAATCCTCTACACACCAATCTACCTAGCATCTCAAAGCTGGCCCAAAGAAGGTTCAACCAATTTTTATAGGTTATGAAAACGAACGCACTTTGAAATTTACAAATGGTATTTAAGTGAAACCAATTGGAGGTGATTATACTAAGGGCCCTCTACTGAGAACATTATTATTTTACAAAAGGTTTGCAAAACAACATGGACTTATTCTCCATTTTCTACGACTAGGTCAGAATCGACAACCTTTAGTAAATCGGTCGTAACTCACTCATACGGAGGAGATAAAATTTTATCCAACTCACTAAATATAAATTAAACATATACCAACATGTCTATCTAATCTCCTAGGCATCCTATGACACACAAATATTTCGTACTATGGTCTAAACATGTGACCTACAAAACAAGTCCAATAAATCACTGTACCAAGACCTAGTCTAACAAATTTGAACTCACAAAAGTCCATATAATGCCATACTTGTTTTCACACATCTCAATAACATCAAAACACTAATATTTCCAAAAAGTAATCAAATAAATATCAATTTTTACAAGAGAAAAATGAAGAAAATAAAATAGAGGCTTACAAAAATAAATAAAAATCTAGTGGGTAACACATCACTTAAACACCTTTCTTCTTGATATAACCTTGACCTAACAACCACAATTATAGACCAACCAATCAAAACTTCAGCCCTTACGCTTCATTTCATCCAAAACAATAATCTTTTAAACCCTAGATCAACTTTTGCAAGACTTCCAACAAGATTCACCAAAAACCACCAATAAAACAAGACTTTATAAATCACCAACTACAACCACTACAACTTCATTTTATAAATATATAAACCCTTCAAAACATCAACTACTTTAGACCCTAATCCTTTGAAAATGATGCTCTTGAAGGTGTTTGGGTATCAAGAAAATTATATTAGCATATAAGCTTTTAACTAGTGTAGATTTCTGGTAATGAAAATTTTATAGATTTGGTGTTTGGGAGGCTTATGGTAGCGACAAAGGGAAGTGAGACAAAGGAGAGATGGGTGAAAATATTATGACTATGTGATTACCTATGAGATGAAGTTAGTAGATTTAGGTAAAGTGGTAATGCTATATTACAAGTTAGATGATAAGTTTTAAGGGTAGTGTTTATGGTAAGCCACATCATTCATGAGGCGGGTTTATTCCTATAATTAATGTTAGTGGTATTTTGGGTTTTTAGGGTATTAAAATTTAAGATAGGTGGATTCGTTTTGCAGTTCTAAGGGTATTCAGTGAAATCTTCTGTGAGTTAAGGCGGAACCACAAAGCAAAAATGAATAAAATAAAAATAGTTCTACATCATTCGAGATACTTTTCTGAAAATCTTAAATTATGTAGGGCACGAAACAGATGTTAGTTCTTAACACGGCTCAAGTTTAAATAGAAACGAAGATTTACTAATCGAGTAGATAAATAAACGTTAAAAGTTTAAAAGTAAAGTAAAATTTACTTAAGGTAAAAATAGAATTAGAATATGAATATATTAATTACCTGGATTTACGGAGTCTCACAGTAAAGGTGTTGCCCATTTTGAATACTCAAAGAATATTGAGCATCTTATGTGTGTAATGACGTGTGTGACTTGAATTTATAACCAGGTCAAGTATACAAGTAATTCAAGTGATGGTCATTTGAATAGTATTACATAAGTACTATGATACTTATGAAATTGCATTATGGAAGATATCCGGCTGCTATCAAATGATAGAGTAATGCAAATTTGGATTCTTACTTAAAAGAATCTAGATCCACTAGAGCGAATGTACTTACGCTAAGTGGAAAGCTATGTCTTAGAAATCTTAAAAGTATTTCAAATAGATGCTTATAGCTAAATCTTTGATGGAATCTGAATTTATCATTTAAGATAAATTTATAGAATATGCGGGATATTTACGTTAATTCGTAAAGAACATAACAAGATGGCGTAAACCGGTAACAGCCATGTTTATAAAGTGTGATAGTCAATTGAATTTTGACAGAGCTCATATCACAATGTAAAATGGTAAGTCGAGACATATTCATCATAGACAGTGATTGGTGCGACAACTACTCTCAAATTGATGTATCACGATGCGAATACTAAAGTCAATGGATAAACTTTACGGGAACGCTTATGAAGTCTTAAGCAGAGAGTTAGTTAGAGGTCGTCTGAAAGGAATGTGACTAAAGCCTTAAATGGAATGAGTTATTATCGAAGGAAAATCTTAACCCAGTGATGGGGATCTCAAAAATTGGGTTCAATAGGACAACTTAATCATAGAAATGTGAGGGAAGTCACGTCAATATGGGGTGTTACTTAAAATTGTAACATCCTAGTCCATTCCTATAACAAATGTGACTTGTTGAGAGGTTAAACATATGGCTTTAATGATTCAGGATGAAATCACTAAGCATAATGATTTAAGATGAAATCGCAAAAACATATGTTTTTAATGATTCAAGATGAAATCACCTATGCGAGAGAGAGTGGGTCGCTTCGAAGGAAATAATGTGGAGGGCGCATTCCTAAAGATCTTCTTTTTTTTTATTTTGTTTTTTTTTTGTTTTTTTTTTCTTTTTTATTTTTTCACTTTTGTTTTTTTTTTTTTTTCTTTTTTTTTTTTATTTTTTTTTTTTTTTTTTTTTTTTTTTTTTTTTTTTTTTTTTTTATTTTTTTCTTCTTTTTTTTTTTTTTCTTTTTTTATTTTTTTTTTTTTTTTTTTTTTTTTTTTGTTTTTTTTTTTTATTTTTTTATTGCAGAATCCAGGCTAATGTTCTAGAACCATAATTACAAGACCATGGGACTTGACAGGTGTCAGGGAGTCGTGTGTGGTGTTTATTTTTTATACGTAAACAGAGGCTGAGTTCGAAGGACATGCGTCTACTCAAAAATTAGGAGGTAAGTGCATCTCACAATGGGTAAGGTTCAAAGGGTCACATCTACCAATCCTATGCTAGACTCACCGCAGAAATTTTGTCGAACTTCATTCGTAGTTTCTCGGACGATTTCCTATTTCATGTTGGGGGATTGTTGGAAAAATAGATTGGCAAAATGTGTTTTTGCAAACTTTGGACATTATTTAATATATGTATATGTTATATATATTTATATTAGCTTGTCGTTTTGCGTTCTCCTTGAAGAGAGCTTCGCAGCGAGCTAAAGTATGTTCAAAATGGAGTTAATATGAATGAGATATCGTGTCTCAAAGTGGGACACGTGAAACACAAAATCTGGGAAAATGAAAGTATCCCACATCGCCCAAAAATTGAAAGTTGGGAGGTGGATTCGGTTCTTTTTAGTTTTCTGTAAATCTATTTTAGTAATAGATTTAAACTTATCATATAAGTTTGTACATAATATTTTGTGTCATTAAATGATACGCAAATTTGTTTTGTTAATAAAAGATTTGTCTTATTGATGGCAAATATTTATCTTAGAAAAAGACACACTGAAATCCTCTAATTCTGCCCACCATGCGCACACCGTCGCGTCTCCAAGAGTGTGTACGCACATCGCGTTCGTTCTTGTAGTAACTCAACATAAATCTCCCTATAGATCTTCACCTACGACTCAAATGCTCGCAATATACATTGCAACCAACCCCTACCCACGGTCCCCCACATAGCCATCGCCACTTTTCGATACATAAACGCGCTTCACGCTCTGTCAGCTTTGAACGTTGTACCCTGAGGAGTCAGATCGGAGAATCTGTTTTATAAGGAAGAGTGTCCAACACGCTGACTCGTTCATGACTTTCTAAGCTGTATTTATTTATCGTTCATAGTGTTTTCGTTCTGTCTTCTACCCCCTTTCTGTCTGTTTAATTTTTTGTATTATTTTTCTGGATGTTTATTTATTATTTGTAATATGATTTTATGTTAATAAAAGTGTACATGTATTCCATACAAAATGTTACGGAGTACTAGTACGTAAAAAAAAATGAACAAGAAAAACTTAACAGACTTACGATTGAAGATCATTCTAGTTTTACACTTGGACAGTCGGTTACCCGCTTAAACCATATTCTAGCCATCTAATTCAAAAGCTTGATAATAGAATTAACCTGTCGTCCTCATAGTTTGCAAAAGTTCAATATAATGTAGATTCCAATGCGGTACTCGTTACATAATGTGTGTTTTTGACAAGATTTTATTGACGATAAGTATTATAATTTACCGGGTATTTTGGTTGTTTCGAGTCGTTGATATCTTATGTGATATTCGCATAAAAAGAGGACATCATTCCGTTCCAAAATAAGTGTTCATTTATTATTTTGTAGATATCTTAAATAACGTGTTTAATTTGTTATTTTAACCAACGATAAAAGACTTAAATGGATTTGTTGATAGCATAGTTACTGAGATTTCAAAAAAAAATGTTTATCGAAAGGAGTATAAAATAAAATAAGGGGTAAATTACACCGTTCGTCCCTATAATTAGGCCCGATTACGGATTCAGTCCCCAGATAACGGGGGTCGATGTCGTTGGTCCTTTTTTTCACTGTTGTTGAGTTTGGTATCCCTCGCGCTCCTTGTTATAGTAACGGGTGTTAGTTTGACTTTTCAACGATGGCCAGTTTAGTAAATTCAAATTTTTGTCATTATTTCACCATTGGTCCCTCTATAATTTTTTTTCATTTTTTTGTTTTTTCCAACGGGTGTTTTACTGTTGCTATTTTTTGTCCTTTAGCGCTTGCACGATTGGTCCGTGACTCGTTTCTGTGTATTATAAATAATGATTTGCAAAGTATAAGACACACAATTATAAAATGGCTCATTGTGCGTGTGGTGTTTAGAAGCTTTGTTTGGGTGATTAGGAAATCGATGGCCTAATCGGAATCAGGTCGTCGTTTCTATGGTTGTCCTACATTTGTAAGTAATCCCTTCCAATCAAAAAAATATGTAACAAATCATTTTGATTGTTTATTACACATCTCCTTATCGACTATTTTCAGGTCCACATGTGTCAAAATTCTCTCAGGTGGTATGATCCACCTATGTGTCAAATATTCTGTTAAGATTATCCATAGAGTTGTTGAGGTATGTATTGAGCTTGAAGGAAATCGTTGCTATGGTGAGAAAAGCGACGCAAGTTGCTAAAATTTCTCATCATCAGCTAGGTTGTTTTTAGGTTTTATGTTTACTGTACAATGTGAATGTTTAGGGAAGTTGCTTTTTTTGCTACATGTTCTTAGTAGGTAATGGGTTATGTGGCTGAATGTGGTTTTGTGAAATGAATATGTTTGGTTGTTAGTCATATTATTGTGGATGAATGTGTTAATTTATTTGACTTATAAAGTCTACGGGTATGATTTAGTGAAAGTCAATTGGCTCATGTCATGATTTACAAAGTTAAATATCTGTATAAACCATTTGGTTATTAAGAACAACAAACTGATCATGGATAATCATACAATTGATTAGGTACTAGATAACACACAACTAAATAATTCATAACAAACATAAACGAAGCCACTACCTCAAACTCTATGACAGTTAACTTTTGAAAGAAAGCATTCTTTTGACTTTTCTTCGATTCTTCCATTAAAGAAGATGAAGATATTCTTGAAATGGTTTTCTAATTTTGGGTTTTTTTTCTGTTTTTTTAAGAAACAAAAGAAGTCCTGACTTTATGAGCGTTGCCCATTGATAATAGTTTGAAGTGGTTTTGTTAGTGTTTTTTACTTACACCGTTGGTCCCTCAATGCGTTCTATTGGCTTTCCATTTCCCACCAAATACAGAATAATTACTTGCACGCTTGGTCCTTGTAATAAGCGCATGATGTGATGTCACAGTTTAGCCGCATTTAACATTTACCATTCCAATGAAGTAATTGCGTTATGTAATCAATTAATCTCCATATATTCACTTATATATAAATCCAGTTCGCATATCTCCCTTCAAATCCAAAACACACACATACATACCTTAACTTCCTAAACCCTTTCACTTTCCTAACCCCCCTCTCTTCCCCCCCTTTTTTCTATTCCTGCTATTCGTGGATTTGTTCATCTAGAGGAACTCATGCAGATGCAAAGGGAAGCTTAGCAAGCAAATGAACTTTCCATATTAATGAGGCAGAGGCAGTTGCTTACCAGTGTAAATTATAGGTGTTTGCGATAACTTGAGAGCCTTGAACTCTTTACCGGAAATTTGGTGGCCTATTAGACGATGAAGATCACCTCAAGCGTATTCAGAAGGCTGTTTTGGTTAAGGTGATTGAGCTGAAGAAGGAATTGCGCCTTCAAGTCCCTCCATAAGGAGGTTGATTTTTATAGAACTCTGCAAACGGGAGATGGTCGGCTTGTGGGGTTGTTCTTTTTAGCTTTTGGTTTATATATCGTTAAATGTTTGTTTCTTTAAGTTTTTTCATGAATGTATTATTGCAACTTTTGTTTGTTAATCATTGAATCATTTCACTATAATGTCTTGTTGGTATTGTAGTTGTTTTGTGGGTACGTTATAATGTTCATCCCAGAAGTGACACACATTCACCCGTTTTGTCTAAACCAAAGACACTGTAATTCTTCAATACGCTGTTTCACCACTAATCTCTTTGACCAATACGGTGTTTGACCACTACTCTGTTTGACCAACGTTGTTACCGTTTGACACCAAGAAAAACAACTGATCATGGATAATTCATACAATTGATTAGACAAAATAAATCCAAACTAATTAATTCATAACAAACATAAACGAAGCCACAACCCCAAACACTATCGCAGTTGACTTCCAAAAGAAAGCATTTTTTGACTTTTCTTCAATTCTTCCATGAGTTGCTGCATTTGACCTTCCATATCAGCGAACTCAACTTGAAGGACTGCAAGTTCTTCTCGGCTTGTTAATTTATTTTCTAGTTCTCCTCTTTGCGAGGGATTAAGAAGCAGATGCATCTCATACAATTGAGTTATGTACCATTTATTCTCTAACTCCAGATCATTCCAATACCATCTATTACAGTGCTTGATTCCTTTTTTCTGAAAATAAGAGAATTTAGGATTAGCTAATAAAATAAGATCTAGAAAATGCAATGGCTTGCATATTTGTTAAGGCAAACACCAAATCGTCTAGCAGGGTTGTCACGTGTCCAAGAGGTGAGTGTCATCAACGGAAGCCCACATTTACACTTTGTAGGGCCCAAGACATAAGATGAAGAAGACATTCTTGAAACGGTTTTCTAATTTTGCCCTTGTTTATGTTTTTGTCTAGTAAAAAACATGGAGACTTTATACCCATTGTGTTACCCGTTCGTTTCTATTTATTGTAACTTGCACCGTTGGCCGCTCAATGCTCTATTGGTCTTCCATTTCTTGCCAAAATACACAATAAATGTTCAACATTTTCTTGCACGCTTGGTCCTTGAAAAACATTTTAGCCTCCTTTTACATATACCTTCCCAGTGTAATAATTGCGTTCTCGATTCTTCGTTTGTGTAGTCTATTAATCACCATGTACCTTCACTTGTATTTAAATACACATCGTATTTGGTCCTTCATATCCAAAATACACACATACATTCCTTAACTTACTAAACACCTTTTACTACTAAAACTAAACTTTTTCAATGGCTGCTGACAATATATGGGTTCGTGAATTTGGGAAACACTCAGGCTCTTAGACAATTTCAGACCCTGTTAAAGGATCAACTGCTTTGTTATTTTCGACTTGAAGACGCAAAGGGAGGTTCAACTCGCAACTAAACTCAACAATTTAACGAGGCAGTTGCTTGACATTATAGATGAAAGGCGTTCGTTTATAGGAGAGCTTGAACAACGTTTGCCGACAAATGTGATGGCGTATAAGACAAGGCAGGAACTCAAGGGCCTGCAGAAGGATGATATGATAAGGGCGATGGAGATTAGTTTGATAGCTTTACAGTTGCACCATCAGGCCATGAAGGGGTTTGACTTTTATAAGTCTTTGTAATCAACGTCGGCGTGGGGGGTTATCTTTTTTGCTTATGGGTTATTTTATGTTAAATGTGTTTTTTGATGAATGTATGATTAAAATGTTTCATTTATTAATGATTGAATCATTTCATATAATGTGTTGTTGTTATGTAGATGTTTTTTGTGTACTACATTACACTGTTTGACCACTAATCTATTTGAGCAAAGGTTGTTACCTTGGAGACAAAATAACAAAAACAAGTTGCTTAAGTTGATCCAAAACATAACACATACATAGAATAAAAAAGTACAACAAATACATACAAGGGTAATTTAAGATGAAAACATTAGTAATAGCACATAAACAACCCATTATTTGCATTGACGTTCGTCTTCGGTAAATGCATCACCCATCTATTCAGCATACACCCTTTTCCTTTTTAGTGGTCTACCTTTGTCCACTAGTTCATTAACACCAGGGTTTGCAATCTCTTTACAAACCAGAAATTCAAGGTTACCTTTCTTAACAAAAGTGGTTGGAACTGTTCCCTTTAAGCCACCATTAACTCTCATCAGGCACATTAAAAATCCATCCACTTGTTCCATGCCTTCACTTGGCTGTGTTACAAAATCATGACCTTTTTTTCCTATGCTGTTGTTCAAAGGCACCTCTTCTTCAAACACGTGTTCCTGGAAAACCTTGTCTTTCATTACGTCAGTGCATTTGTCTAAATCAAAGGCATTAATACCGAACGTATAGTCAATCTCAAAAAAGGATCTTTTCCATTCGTATTCTTCTTGCCACCTTTTTGCCCTTTTTTCTTTTGGACTCATTAGACACATGGAGTTAGTATTACGTATCACTGTCAGAGTCTGATCAACATACTTCACTTGGTGAACAGGTGTAAGTTTCATTGTTAGCCATGTGAAGATGTTATGATTTAGTTAGTTTTTTTGCAATTGTCTGGAAACCAAATGAGAGTATAAATATTTAGATGAAAATGGCATGTGAGTTGGTCTTAGGTTTTTCTCTATTTATGTGACCGGCTGTAAAAAATATGGGCGGGTAAAGGTTATAGGACTAAATTTAGAAGGTGTATTACTGTAGTTGAAAACCTTAAACGTCAGGGACAAAATTCACATATAAAAGGAGTAAACCTTCTAGTGAAGTTGAAAAGCATAAACCTTAGGGACCAAATTCATAGATTCACCTATTTAATTTTAGAACAGTATAAGTGAATATTTGGCCATAAAAGCAAACATAGTTTACATTACACCCTATTTAAGTCTAGTGTAATCTGTTAACAATCTAAAGCAGTATCACAGTCATCCACCAAAACATGAATTCACCACCAAATCATGGATGGGAAGAAGGCCTTCATATAGACGATTTTGATCTTTGACTAACCCCCGTCATCCGTCCCAGCGACAACCCCCACATAGTCCCTGAGATAACCACCACCACCCAAACACTGATTTCATCTCAAAACCATCAAGTTGATACTTATGATGAATGTAAACAAGCCCTTGATACTTGACATTCCGATCTTTGACTTACCCCGTCGTCCGTCCCAGCAACAACCCTACATAGTCTGAGATAACCACCACCACCCAAACCCTGTTTTCATCTCAAACCAATCAAGTTGATAATTGTGTTGTGAAGCCCATTAGGATAATACCAGGTCCTGTGGTATTTGTTGAATGGCTAAGCTTCGTAAATTAGTTGATTACTTCGGGGAAGGTGGGGAGGATTTCCGTTATGTCTACCACAAGGTGTATATTAGAAAAGTTATTAAGGATGTGGGTGAGGATGATGATTTTACGCGTGCGCCATGGCTTAGCGCGATTGACTATGTGAATGTTGATGGAGGGATCATGACGGGTTGTTTTGGAGATGTTAAGAAATTTCTCAAGAATGGGAAACTTGAGAAAATTGTTGCAGTTATCAAGTCTTGTACTTCGAATGCGCTGGGCGATCTCACAGTAACACTCAAAGACCTTTCTGGTACAATCTCTGGTACTATTCATTACAAAGTGCTTACAGAGGAGAGGTTTGCAAAGGCGTTTACCGTAGGATCGGCTTTGATACTTCATAATGTTTCCGTCTTTTCTCCTAAGCAATCAACTCATCATTATCTTAACATTACAAAGAAAAATATGGTCAAAGTATTCCATAAGGATGGTGGGTCTGCATAGTTTGTATGCTCTGTTCTGAATATTGCAAAGAGTATTTGTTGACTTTGTCATGTCTTACTAACTCAAATATCTTTCTTTGAATTGTTGTATAAGAAAACAAACACCAACATAAAAAACAAACAAAACTTACTAAACAAAAAATAGCTTAGAAAAAAACACAGACATCATTCATCATCTGGATACACATGACATAACAAGATCTAGCGGTCTACTAAAAGTTAAACATCTAACTTCAACACAACTTACGGAACAAACAACAACTTACAAAACAAACACCCACATCATTCATCATCTACATATTTTTTCACCGCCTTTTCAACAAAATAGGAAACTGTTGTTCTCCAAACATCAGCAAGATTTTCTACCTGTTCCCTTATTTCTTCATTGTACCAAACCAAGTCACTCACCTTTCTTTTGGCAACACAAACGCGTAACATTTCCAGGATTTCTTCAGCCATAGATGAAATTTTCTTAAAAAGCAAGTCTTATCCGTCGACCATCATAAACTTACGGTTATCAGAGGGCGAAGTACAGTTTCTTTTAAGAACCTCAATTGACATTATCATTTCTTCAGCCATCAGTGCTAATTTCTTAGAAATCACTTCTTCTTTGTCGACCATGGGAAAGTTACCGTTATCACTTACCGCCGACATGTTTTGAGTTATTAAGATTGATGGGTGAAAATCAGATTTAAATACGTGTGTTTGGGGGTACAATGGTGTATCTGGGTTTGACGGTCCAATGGTGTGTAATTTGGGTCTTAGGGACTAATCGTGTAAGGAAAACCACAATTCTTTATTTTCCCGCCAAGAGACTAGCCCTTTTGTCTACCAATGGAAATACGAAACGTAGTTACACATGTAACAAACAACAAACATGGTTAAATAGGGACCAAACAGGTAAACCCGGTTATAACATCAGGGACCAAGTGTGTATAAACTCTTGTGATATTGACATGCTTTTGCAACTAAATTATGACTTTGACTTATATGCCAATTCAATGGACTATGGAACGTAGTAACACGTGTAACAAACAACATTCACTATTATATAGGTACCAAACGGGCAAGCCTGGTTTCCACATCAAGCTGTGTATAACCTCTCATGCTACTTATATGGTTTTGCAAACGGGAAAAACTGGTTTCCACATCATGGACCAACTGTGTATAACTTGTCATGCTACTTAGTAGTTTTTTCAAGAATAAGTTAAATCGGTCACAAACAGCTTAAATCATTTCTAAACAAGTGCAATTATCCATTTGCCACCTAATTGGACTTTTATGTTTGCCTCTAAAAGGACTTAGACAGTTGCCACAAATGTGGACTTTGATGTTTGCCATTTATGTGGACTTGAATTACAGACATACACTCTCCTAAAACAGATTAGTTTTTCGAATTACAGAAAAGACCATTCACTTGCACCACTTGCTGCACTTGACTGTGTTGGTACACCATCACCCATTTCTCTTCCATCTGCATTCCTTGTTTGACTCACTAGCACTTGAGAACTAGTAGAAGGTTGATTTGCAGGTTGAGCGGGAGTTCTTTTTTGTGGACTAATTCTTTCTGTTTGTACCCTTCTCCTTGTCCATCTAGTACGGGATAAACCTTAACTGGCAACACCTGCACCACCTGGATCACCTGCACCACCTTCACCAGCAGCAGCAGACAAACCTATAACAGCACCAGCACCTGATCCACCTGAACCATCTTGACCAACTGCAGGTTCTGTTTGTTGTGCTTGCCTAGATGCACTACCACTGCCTTTTGCATTGTTGCAACCTACATCAAAAAAATTTAAATAAAACAAAAATCCTCGTAACCTGTTCGATGATGTTTACATCAAAGACACACTTATAGCTTTAAGCAAAAATAACTACATGTTGTTGCCTTCCGACCTTATCCTTTACATGTTGCCTTATTGTGTCCAATGTTTCCGCATGATTGACATGTAATGGTTCTTCCTTTCCTGCTCAGTTTACCATCTTTCACAAATGGTTCATCCTCATGTTTGGACCTCTTTATTTTCTTCATTGGTCGGCCTACCTGGACATGATGCTTGGGTGGCAAAAGTGTTGTTAGACATGTGGACTTATCCCAGTAGTTGGTCCCACAAATTGGTTGTATCTTGTGAGAGTATGTTTCCTTCCATGTACTCAACCAATAACAAAGATTTACCCAAGTTTCTGGGGGTGGTGCCGCCCGGTTATTCAGAGCCATATTCCAACAAGCTGTAACAACATGCTTACAAGGAATCCCTGTCAATTCTCATTTCCTACATGAACATGTCATACTCACTACATCCATAACATACTGATCACCAAGTGAACCTGAAACTTGATACTTATTTGCTCCATTCCATTGCACCTTTATTAAATGAGCTTCTTTCTTGATGGATTCCATGATTTTGGTTGCAGTAGGGGTCAAAGGACCAGTACATTTATCAATCACACCTTGTACATTCACAATTCTCTTCATGCAATACTCCCTGATGTACTCTAAAAGTGTGATCACTGGCTTGTCACTACCTCCAACTATTTTACCATTAAAGACCTCACAGATGTTGTTGAGTAATAAATCAGATTTGGCTCTACCTACAAATCAAAAAATACAATATCATTTAATGCTATACAACTATACCTAATACTCATAAATATGAAAGCAGTAAAAACTGTGATGGCATTAAGAAAATTACATGGTTAGTCCCAGCATTTATGTGTTACTTGAAAAATGAGATCTAGCCTAATGTTCAGCTGGTATCTTGTTCAACCATTCATGTGCCTTAGGATTCATCGTCTTAAGTTCCAACATACACTTTTCAAAATCCCTAACATTTATAGCAGATGCAGCTCTCCACAACAAATCCTTGTATGCTTGTCCACACCATCCCTGCTTCATGTTTTCATGTATGTGTCGCAAGCAATATCTGTGTTCTACACTTGGGTAAACAGTTTTAATGGCTGGAATGATACCCTGCATGAACCAATTCATTAATCAGTTACAAATTTATATAATTCAATAATTAAGAATTCAGCTAGTCAAGCATAACACTAACCTTTTGTCTATCACTAATGAATGTGAAATTTGAATTGGGATGCAGATCTATGTCATCAACCAAACACTGCAAGAACCAGCACCATGAACTCTTACTTTCAGCTTCAACCAACGCATAAGCCAATGGGTAAATTCCATTCTTTGAATCCAGTCCAACCGCTACCAATACTTGGCCTGGAATGGCCCCTTCATGAAAGCACCATCTAAGCCTAGTAGATCTCTTCTGCAGGCTCTAAAACCCAGTTTTAATACTCCCAAACAAATGTATATTCTCTGAAACACCCTAATAGGCAAAGGAGGATCAGTACTCCTTTCAACTGCAATCTTAACAGTGGTATTAGGGTTTGTAGACTGTAACTCAACAACATAGTCTCTAAGCATAGAATACTGCAAAACGTGATCTCCTCTAATCTCTCTTTCAGCTTTAGCTTTAGCTCTGAAAGCCTTGCTCATAGATATATGAACCTCTAGCTCACGTTGGAGCTGGTCTTCAACTGCCTTAACTGGGATATTCGGATTAATCCTGACTTGTTCAAATATCTTCTCAGACAAGAATTTGTGAGTGTAGAGTTTGATTTCCCTGGATTGAAGGCATATGTGTGTATCGTTGTGTGTCTTCACCACCTAATTTTTTGTGATTTGTCTTTTCCCACATACAAGACCCAAGGGCAGATATCCTCTTTATCATGTGCATCTAAAAGAGAAGGAGATGCTTGACTGTTGACAAGAGGCTATTAGCCTATATAATATATAATATATATATATATATATATATATATATATATATATAACTAAAATCCTGAATATCAAATAGTAGTAAGAGTAAGTATTCCGTAAGGTTTTTAAGAAAATTACTTTTAACCAAAGTAAAATTCAAAACCTCCCGAGTCGTATCCCCACGAGGCGTGAATTGAAAATCTCGTTTTGGTTTGTGATCGCGTGTTTAAATAATATAATTTTGATTTGGATTCTATTTCTACTAATGCAAAAAAACAAATAAAGGCAAGCAACAATTAAATGCAGTTAAAGATTTAAATTAAAAACGTTAACGGGAATCTAAAAACGCGACTTAAAAACCTAATTTATCAAATTTTAACCCTAAAAATGCAAATCTAATTTATAAAAGTCCTAAATGATTAAAAATAATTTTAGAAAAAAGAATTATATTTTTTTGACTTTTATTTTATTTATTATGAATTAAAACCAGATTTAATCTAAAAATGTTATAAAAAAATTAAACTAGTTTAGAAAAATCTGAAAAAATCACGAAAAGTACTTTGAACTAATCTAATCATAAGAAAAATAAAACGGGTCCAACAGCTTTTCTCAATAAGTTGGAAATAAGCCCAAAATGGCTGAAAGCTTAAACTACAAAACACCCTTAAATACCAAATGCCCCAAGGGTCTAACAGAAAAGACCCAAGGGCGCAGATGGTAGAGGTGTGGTGTGTTAAGGTGTTGGTGATGTTAAGGTTGAGGTCTCGGGTTCAAGTCCTGGATCTTACCTTTTTGCAAACATTTTTTTTATTTCTTTTTAAAACAGTTAAATATAAGACCAAAATAAGCAACTTTAAAAAAGAAACTTTTTCTAAAAAACACTAAAAGCCAGAAATAAGCTACTTAAAGTGACAGATTTGGTTTTTAAGCTAAATGGAAACAAACTAAACTGTTTGGCTTTTTTAAGTCATAATAAGCAAGAGAAAAGTCAAATAAGCTAAAATTAAGCTTCTCATAAACCCAAAAAAGCACTAATGACTCAAAATAAGCTGAACAACGGCTAAAACCACTTAAACAGCAGACACAAAAAAATATTTTTGACCAACTTTGAGCTTAAATTTAAGGACCAATAAGCACTTATCATAAGTTGAAAACTAAAAATAACTTGTGTCCTACAAGCTAGTTACACAAATAAGCAAGATTTAAGCAACTTGGAAAAGAAATAAGCTAAATGAAAATGACAGACTTTCTACTTGTTTTTGGCTTTTGATTTTTAAAAGACTACTAGCAGCTAAAAAATAAGACTCAATAAGCTGAAACTAAAGACTAAAAGTTTTAAACAGATTAAGTTTGAACTACAATGACCTAGAATCAGCAAGAAATAAGCATTTTATAACACTAATTAAGCTAGATAAAAGCTAATAAAAAGGCAGTTTAAGCTAAAACCTATGTTTTTGGTTTTTTAAAAAGATTTTAAAAGGGCTAAAAGACTAAATGCAACCCTAAATTTAAGCTACTAAATAAGTTCTAAATCACAAACTAAGCTTAAACAGATTGAGCTTATACAACAATAAGCTTGTGCCCTAATTATCAGAACCTAAAACTTCCATTTACTTATCTAATCCTGAGATTGAAAATTGACTTTTAAGCTTTTAAACTAAAACCAACACTTTGACAGATTATGACTTAAATCTCACAAGCAAATGCACACTTAACCAAAACCATTTTACTGCATTTAGAATCAAAACAAGCATAAGACAAGACCTCAAAACAACTTTAAAGAAAAAATTAAATATAAATAGTATGAGTAAGCTTAAGCACCACAGATTCTAAACTTGGATAGAAACTACCTTAAAACTTAAATGTAAACTAGGAAAACTTTTGAAAACAGATTATAAAGCTTATTTAAAGCTTTTCAAAGTTGGTTTAAATACCAATGAGTGGTCAAACAACACTAACTAAGGTTAGTGCTACTTATCCCAAACACCTCTTTAAAAAGTTAAAAACTATTTTAAGCTTGATTTCAACTATTTTAAGCTAAGATTTAAAAAAAAGATAACAAACTAACAATATTAAGGTCTAATAAGCATATTTCAACAACTGATAAACACTTATCAATAAGCTACTAACATAAGCAGTTTTAAGCTAAATAGGACAGTTTTATTCAAAAACATAAACAAAGAAAATTTAAACAATAAGCAAGCATCAATAAGCAATAAATAAGCATAAATAAGCAGTAAAAAAAGCAAAGATAAGCACTAAAATAAGCTAACAGTAAATAAGCTAACACATG
>BQNB010028490.1:0-10738 GCA_026074375.1 Tanacetum coccineum
CAGACTGCAAAATCCTAACCTCGTCTCGCCTGCTGAGCGGGTGCACATGCCCAAACCTCCTTCTCATAGACGTAATAACAATCATGGGTATGTACTTAATAGATCTGCTTAAAGTTTTATGTTATGTAACTTCAATTGTTTTTGTTATCTGCCATGAAGTCTGAAAACCTTATTTTTACCCAAATTTTGTAGGTTCAGAGGACAATCTTCATACCATTTCAAAGACAGTGATGCATGATTTTGATGACGGATGTGTTTTATCGCGGGATTTGAATGCAATATCTGTACTTTGAATAGGTATGGATTTTGTTCCCGGGATAATTTTACAATGAGGGAAGTTGTGCGGTGCATGTATATCTACATTGTACAATATGATGTTATAATGTGTCAAATTTGTGTTATGGGTTTGAATTGAGTCTGGATCACTTGTTGGGCCGAGCCAGCAAGTTGTAGGTGGGTTGGATCTTGTACTAAATCAAGTGATTTGGATGGTTTCCTGCACACATAAAGATAAACCGTTAGTCTTACCGTGGGGACGGACCCCACGATTAGACTACAGCGTGAGAGTAAAAGACCATGGTGTCAGATATGTGTGTCAGAGTGAGAGAATAATGTGTACCTCTTTGAAATGTATGATGACTCCTATTTATAGGTGAGTAGTACCAGGGTTTCTTAGTATTTCGCGCATAATCTGTTAGTGGCCAGAGTAGGACCCTTGTCGGGCAAGAATCCGTGATAATCGTGATTGCTGCAGCGAACTAACTTCTGCGGACGTTAGTTAGTCCGCAGAGTAGCCTTGCGGAAGCGGCCTAAGGATAGTCCGCGTCCGTCTTAATGCCTCTGGACCGGTGCCAGTGTAGTACTTGGGCTTAATTCCGGTCCGGTATGCTTATTTCTTATTTAGTTGGGCCAAAGTCTTATCTTAATAGTTTGGGCCTGGCCTAAAGTCATGTTAGACTTCCTATACGTCATCAAGTCTCCCCAGTCTATTATGCTTATTGCATGCGGCTTTGTGATCCGTGCGGTTAGTATTGCTAGACTCAATTTGTCCTTGCTTCCGTGACCTTGTAATTTACTCCGCGACCATTCTTTATCTGGTTAGGTAGGGTTAATATGACGTGTATGCACCCTGTCCTTTCGTTTCCTTCTTGATTTAACTTGTAGTCAGTTGCCTTTCTGTCATCACTATTTTTTTACTTTCAATCTTGAGCGTTGGTTCGGGAATCGTGGCCACATGGGTACATCTAGAGGGACCTTGAATTTACTACACCGAGAGTATAAATACTCGGTGTAGCTTTCACTGTTTCTTTTTCATATTCTCCAACTAAAATCGCCATTGTTAAAAAATCTTAAAGCTTTTTCAATCTGCATCTTTTGTGTCTTTACTTCGAAGAACTTTTGGGCTTTCAGGTTAGGTCCAAATCTTTGCTTCCTTTTTATTATGGGCAGTATTACGGATATAAAGTATGCTCTTACTCAAAGGGCTCTACAAATTTTTTGTGAAACATATCATATTCCTGATGAGGTTCATTCACAGTTACCTAACCCTAATCAAACGATTCATGAAATGCCCACCGGCAAGATAGGTGTATAGATTCTTTGATTACGCCAATTTTTGATTACCACTTTCTACCTTTCTTGTTGATGTGCTCAGATATTATCATATTCATATATCCCAACTATCCGTTATTGGTGCGGCTAAAGTATCTCATTTTGAGGTTCTTTGCCGTGTTCATGGCTTCGAGCCAACGGTTGGGTTGTTTCGTTGTTTTTACGTGAATTCTAAAAACAACGGTTGGATGTCGTTTAGTAAACGTCCAGGGAATGACGCCGTTTGTTGCTCCAAACCTTTAGATTCCTTAAAGAACTGGAATGATCGTTTCTCCTGGGTTGATTCTTTTGCCTGTCCTGCCTCCTTTCCACGGAGTACCAGCAAAGGTGTTCCGAAAGACCCTTACCCTAAATCTTTCGAATTAAATGCGGAACATTATGCTATCCTTATCACACATCCTGCTCTATTTCATAAATTTTCGAAACCATTTCTTTGTTTAGTGGGAATCAGCCACTATTATACCTAGGACGTGGACACTTACCTTGAGTTCCTTCATGATGGTGATGAGGGTGGGTGTTTGTTATTATGATTGTCCTATTCTTTGCCTTTGCTGACTATGTTTTTCTGACCATCGAATGTTTTTTGTGTAGAAATGGATATGCTCTCTTTCATTCAGATCGATGACCCTATGAAGGTGAGGGTTGGTGAGAGACAGCGTGTGGATGGTGAACTCCGGCTTTTGGAGACCACCGTAGGGCGTGTTGTTCCTCTCCTACCGGTTGCACTTGCCCGTACCTCTGGTGAATTGGAGGCTAGCGTTGAGAAACTTTTTGGCAAAGGGGATGGTGGTGAGCAGGTAGAGCAGGGTGACTCTACTGGTGGTGGGCAAGGTTTTGATATTGAGCCAGTTATTGCGGCCATTAACACCATTGTTGAGGATGTGGCCCCGTTACAACCAATGCGTCGAAAGAAAAGGAAGACTGTTGTTGTTGATGCTAACGGACCTTCTCATCCTCCTAAGAAACTAAGAGAGGATTATGAAGACCTGAGTGGGCCTTCCGTAGCTGGCAAACCCAGGTCCGCGGTTCCGAGGTTGCTTGTTGGGACCGTATTGAATGTTGAGGTTAGCGGTGAGCCCATTCCGTCTTAACCCTTTGTTACCTCCTCCGTGTCTGCTACACCGGAGCGTAAAAATCATGTTGACTCCGTGACTAGTCCTAATATCCGAACCATTAGTGCTCCACAAAGGTTCGTTATCTCTTCAGACTCTTCCCATCATTCCGGTGCTAATATTGCAAAAGCTGAAGTTGACTCTATTGTCAGGTCTTCTACTCTCATTATTGCGACTGTCGTGACAACAACAGTTGATGCTGCTGCAACAGCTAAGGAGACACCTGTTAGACCTTCTTTGTTTGGTGTTGGTTCATCCTCAGCTGGTGGGATTGACCCTACTCTCGGTGTCTTCTCAGATGTTTCTGATAGTGATCTTCTCATTGGTGGTATCCGCACTGTTGTGGAGCCTAATTTTGATCTCCAAAAGGTTTATGTTCCACAGTGGAGCGTTACTAACAGGTCTCGTCTTGACGACGATCACGTTTGTCGTGAAATGTTGGACGAGTTTTCCCCTTCAAAGTTTTTTGCATTTATTCGTGAAATGGAGCATAATCAGCTCTTTACCAAATTCAATGTTGGAGCCGCTCGCCAAGTTTCTTTGAGTGCTGAAGTGAGAATGCGTGCTGAATATAATATCAGATAGAAAAGTAAATTGCGGGCTGTTGTTGAGGAGGAGGATATATTGTTGAAGGGTAAGGGTGAAGAAGTTGACAGTCTGAAAGCAAAGTTGCTTGTGAAGGAAGCGGAAGCAGCGAAGGCCATCCGTCTTCGTGTTGAGGCCTCTAAGTTTGAAGCTGTTGAGAAATCTCTCTGTGATGAGGTGGAGTCTTTGAAGAAGTGCAATATTACTCTTAAGAAGGAGAAAAGTATATTGGATGTGAGAGTATCGGATCTTGCTGCTACGGTAAGAGTCAGGGAGCAGGAAGCCACTGATGAATGTGCCTATTTTTGTTGGAACTTTTTCTGTTGTGATTGACTTTGCAGTTTTAGAAAATATGAATGCTTATCGTGATGAAGGAATGGGCGATATTATTGTTGGTGAACCGTTCTTGAGAAAAGTTGGAATTAAAGCAAAACGGTTCAGAGGGATAATTACCCTTTACAAAAATGATGATGAAGCAACTTACCAAATGGTGCGATCACATCCGAGGTTTAAAAACCACACTAATGAGCAATGCAAAAAGATCCCACCATTACTGAAGGTAAGTGAAAAAGATAAGAAGAATGGAATTTCGCATACATACCAAAAACTTAAGGGGTTCTAAAAAGGAGTTTTGAATCTAGGACCCGAATATATTCGAAATGCAAAGACAGAAGAATGGCTCACACGCGGGCACATTAGCGTGCATGAGATGGAATAAGACGAGAAGCTAAAGAAAAGTCTAACTTAAAGACTTCGCTGTAAACAAAAGTGCTTCCCGGGAGACAACCTAGAATGTTATTTAATTTTGTTATCGAGTCTGTCTTCCCAGACATCAATATGGCGTATCCGCTCTATACCATACGGTGTATTGATTGTCTAGACGTTATCAGTCTTTATTTTTATTGCACTTTAAAAAAATTATTGTCAAATTTTGAATACGCCGTATTCATTCATTTGATACGCCATATCCACCAGACTGACCCGTAATTATTTTGTTTAGTTTAAATTAACCGTAGGTACCAAGTTAGGAATACACATGTTCTTCCTATATTTTCTACAGGACCTCGTGAAAGAAATATCGATGAATATTGGTGGAAAATTTAAATATCTGGAGATCTTGAAGTGTTGGAGTCTTGAAAATTTAAGGCGGCTGTTCAACATAATTTGCTCATAAATGCAATTTGGAGAATCTACAGAGCAATTATCAGGGGAGTTTCTCATTCTAATTCTTTCTAAATTCCCGTATTTAATGTTTTATATATACAACGAGGACGTTGTATAATTCAAGTGGGGGGATGGAATTAAAATGTTTACTTGTCCTATTTTTTACAATAAAATGCTTAAATTATGTTCAAATTTAAAAAAAATCAAGCATACTTTTGTGAAATTACATGTTACATAACTCGCACACAATAACCCTTGTTAGATATTGTGAGGATTTAGCCTTCTCGTTTCTAAATGTTTACCCAAATTCCACAAAATATGAGTGTGTCGGTGATGTTGTAGACTTTAGAACTTGGCTTGGTATATCATCGAGACCGCAATGATAAGTACTATGGATTTAGATGGAGTAACTTGTTTAAATTGGTAAATTTTAGGATTACACCCAAATCACCTTTACATGTTGCTTATTAACTAAGTACACCGGTTAGTTGACCTCCCGTTTAAACCCTTTTCCACTCTCATCTTTAGAGTGATGATCAACTAGAACAACCCGTAGAGCCAATTTTTTAGGAATTTACACCAACTATTTGTTTCATTACACCCTTACACCTTAACCTACCATGTTAGATTAAATTTAATTTATAGTTGCTAGTTGCTTAAAGTGTAAAGTTTGTATTTCCCGAGTCTTGTGTCATTTTCTATCTTTAGTGTGGTTGGAAATTTGCACATTGCAAATGGTAATGTATATTAGTAGTCAAAGCTCATGTGATTTTACTACCATCACAATTAATGGTGAGTCCGAAGAACGAAAAACTACCGAAG
Organism: Tanacetum coccineum; assembly: GCA_026074375.1. NCBI lineage: Eukaryota > Viridiplantae > Streptophyta > Magnoliopsida > Asterales > Asteraceae > Tanacetum > Tanacetum coccineum. Next base: position 5,295 of record BQNB010028490.1, read on the forward strand.
GAATTATCCGGAATTATTATGACAATGATGTTGGTGATACTACATCGAGATTTGAAGAATAGTTACTAAAAAAACAAAAAAAAGAGAAAAATACAAAACGAGTGAGAAAGAAAAATTTGAAGATAATCGTTTCGTAATTACCGAAGGAATTACATGAAGGATTGATTATTCGTTGATACGTCTTAAAAATCAACGATGTAAAGTATTATACAAAGTAGAAGATATCGCCACTTGCTTTGTAGAGTATGTAAAGTTTTAGGACAATTAGAAAGTTGACTGTTACAGGAACGCCAACTTAGGTTGTTGTTTTTGATATATGATCAAAACGTTGTAAATAGTTGTGTCTTTGTCATAGTAACAGTCGGGAAAAAGTGTCTAGCAACTTGTATCTTAGTCTTAATCTATTTGTTTCTTGATTTTTATTTAACAACAATTTACTTCCCTCTCACCTAATGATTAGTCGCTGGTTTTACGCGAATGAGGACTTGTTCGAGCGTGCATGTCTATTTAGTCGTTACGGCCATGTATGCATGTTTGAGCTGCCTCGTTGGTTTACGACTTTTGGTGAAAGTTAGAAGTTTTCTACCCTATATCATTCTTCATCCTAACCGTTAGTTAAATTCAAATGGGGATGTGATCGAACACACATGTCGATTCCGTCGTTACGGCCATGTATGTGTGCTTCAGCTACCTGGTTGGAGTGGTACTTCTGGTGAAATATTGTAGAATGATCAACCGTAAGCCTTTCCATATAAAAACCCATATTTACCTTTATAAACTTGTTACTCCTTAGCTTTAGCGGTGGAGATGTGTATCCTTATCAAGCTTATGATAAAATACTCGTCATGACCGAGCAATTAAGCAAATTAGTTACATGTTACCACATAGATTAGTTGAGTGATTTGAGTGTTTTTATCTTTCTATTTCGTGAGGTGTTTAGTTGTGTACTTGTAATAGATCAAATAAGTGCTTTAACGGAAAATATCCTTAGGGATACAATTTTACAAACTTTTAAAGGCTACTTGAGGACAAGTAGGATTCAAGTGGGAGGATATTTGATGACATCAAATAACGTCTATTTTATAGCATCATTTATCTCATGTTATTAACCCATTTTGTATAGTTATTGTTAATTAATCGTTTATATTTGAGAATTGCAGTAATTACGGAGTAATTGGTGAAAGATAGCAAAAGGCGCGCATTCTGAAGCTTAAATGAAGATATTTTAAAGATTACTATTTTGAAGACCAATACGCCGTATAGATTAAGGAAGATATGGTGTATCTATGCCTGCACTCACCAAGGACCACAAAGGATAAAGCTCAATACGCCGTATCCAGAGAGACTCAATACGTCTTATTCAAGATATGGAATGAATATAATATTCTGGAAGATATCAAGTGTGGTCCTTACTCCAAGAAATCCCCAAAACGCCGTATCCAACTCCTTGGATACGCCGTATCAAACTGACTTCCAGACCCTATAAATACAAAACTCAAAAACGAGTTTTAAGTGTGCTAAATCATATTCTCGATACCTAAACCATAAAAGTCGATTTTTAGAAGAGAAAAAGAGCAGAAGAGGTTGAGCAACGTTATCAATTTCATAGGAGACAACGTGTAATTTCGTATACTTTAGTAATCGTTCAGTTTTTGGTATCATTCGTTAACCCGGTTAGTTTACCTTGGCTAAATAATTACTCTTGTATTTATTATGACGTTTGAAGGCTAATACCTTCGGGTATTAGCCATTATTATAAAGATCTGAATGTTTAGTACTTGTTTATCTTGATTTCTTGATTTATCGTTGTATGCCTGTTTATGTTTATCAATTTATACTTGTTTACGCGCTTTTGTATGCGACCTATCATTCAACTGGATCTAGTGATACGGACCAAGGAGATCTAGAGTCTGGGATAGCTATCCATATAGTAATTCATACATCTAGAATAATAGTTACACAAATATTATCCTTCTAAGTCTGTGTCTAGGATAAGCTTCGGGCTTAACTAGTTAATTGGATGTTGCCGATGGTTTATTGATCGTGTTGACTAGCAGATGACCTAGATAATTCAACAAGTAACGTTCAGATTCTATTAGATAGTTGGACAAGTGGACTACTAGTGTATGAATTGCCATTAAGCGGTAAGTGGGTAATGTCTCTATGAGCTAGGGTTTAACAAGATCACCATTGTTTTAATCCTTAAGATAGATTATAATCAGCAAATAATGATGCTTTAAGCGGATGCTTTAAGCGGATGCTTTAATTTTGACAGAATTAATGTGTCTAGGTCTTAGGATGATGTAACGCCTAAGTCTTAAGAATGATATGTCACCTCGAGAGAAGAAATCATTGCACTTAATAAACAAACCAACTTTCTGATCGGATTAATAATGGTTAATACAGTTTTTTTATATTTGGCTAGATCGCTCTTTTATCTTTTGTTAATTAGCTCGCATGGGTAAAAGTGCTTGAATTGATTGTAGTCATCAACCAAACCGTGCCAGTCTATCAGGTTGAAAACCCCCTTTTCCCATTAGAATTAGGAAATAGGACTGACATAGGTTTAGAATAGAGTAGAATTAACATAGATTAGATAACCAAGATATTAATTAAATTGATAGATTTAACCTCGCTTCAAGTATTCGACACCATACTTACCATGAAACTACTACCGATCGGGTACACTGCCGTTAAAGTGTTGTTTTTGGTTTAGCCAGCAAAATATAAATTTAAAACTTAAATCAATAAAATATACACCACACAACGACACATCAGTCGTTTTGGGTTGGGGGAAGTGGATCCGGTGGTGATTTTCATTGTTGTTGCGATATTTCAGTGCTATTATGGCGTTTGCCGTTCGTCGTTGTTTTTGATGTTGAGTTGGGTGTGATATTGACTGGGTTTATTGCATTAAAATCTCTTATGAATTACTCTTGTATTAAAACACCCGAATGGCTATTTTTGAAAATTGCCAAAAAAAAAGTTAAAGGTCGTTAAGTAACGATCGACCCAAGGACTATTTTCGTAAATTGTAAAAAAAAACTAACGGTCGTTACTTAACAGTCATTAGCGGGGGGAGGGGTAATTTATATTTTTTTTAAATGAGGGTAGTTTTTTTGTTGTAAAAAAAATAAACTAACAATAGTTACTTAACAACCGTTAGTGAGGAGAGGGTATTTTGTAATTTTTTTAAATGTGGGTAGTTTTTAATTTGTAAAAAAATTAAACTAACAGTCGTTAGTTAACAACCGTTAATGGGGGGAGGGGGTATTTTGTATTTTTTTTTAAATGAGGGTAGTTTTTGTAATTTGACACATAGTGCGAGGAGGTATTTTATAAATACCTGATGGGCTATTGCGTAAATACTAGCGGGTTGCGAGTGGGTTTTCGAGTCAGGCGGACGGGTTACGGGTCGGATAAGAGGCGGGTTAGGTGCGGGTCAGGTTGGGGCAGTATCAAATGCACCCAGCAATCGTTGTGTTTGTATGTTTATATAATGTGCTACTTATGCTACTCTTTTGGATTCGAACCTTATGCTTATTTGATAGAAATAGTTTGCATTGTAATGGCTTATAGTTATTTTAACTAAAAAGTTGTCATTCTTTTGTAAAGTTATTATTGTAAAACCTATATAAATGAACAACATTTGCTCGCTGATATCCGTTAAAAATATACATTTTTTTAATATCGAAATCCTAATAATTATGGCATAACAAATAGCAAAAATTTAAATTTTATGTGCATATATCGTTTAAATGTATTATTTATTATTGTAGATACGGAACGAAGGCATTTGAGCAACAAGTACGTGATTTTGAATATTTATCGAAGATTATTAAAGGGAAAAAAACCCGAGAAAACCGACTAGGGGTGTTGATCGGTTCGGTTATCGGGTTGTTCGGTTAGTTCGGTTAAAAAAATTTGGGTCAACCCGAAAACTAATCCGAACTGAACCAAAAACCGAATTTGAATTCAGTTCGGTTCTCGGGTTGACACGAATAACCCGATTTCACTATTGATTTAAAAAAATTAATAATTACATAGATATTTAGTAAAAAAAAAAATTTAAGCATAAAAATGGTTTTTTTATACTAGGATACAATTTTAATGTTATTTATATATATATATATATATATATATATAAAGACTATATATATATTTATATAAATTCGGTTTTCGGTTCAGATTGTCAAACTCATATCCAACCTCATAACCGAATTAGTAGTTCGGTTCGGTTCAATTTTGGCAAATTCGGTTCGGTTATTAGTTTGGTTCTGTTGTTTTCGGTTCGGTTCGGTTTCGGTTTTTCTGCTCACCCCTAATTAACCAACTAAGGGGCCGTTTCTTTTCTTCTTAGTAGGGAAAAATGTAAACCCAAACCCTTAATGCCTCTTAATTGGGGGGAACTTATTAAAACTACACTCTCACCAATAAGTAGCTAATTAAAAACTCCATATGTTACCACTTAATTAGTAAACACAACTTAAGTAGACCGAGGAAATCCCACTTGACAAACAAGGCCCAACTCTTGGCCCATGATCAGCACAGGCCCAAAGTTATCTATTTATATCTATATAATATAAGAGGAATAAAACGACGTCGTTACGATGTCGGTTTCACATTCGCGTAAACTGTAGTCCAACAACGGCTCACTCAAAAAAATAAACTTCTTCCGGCCCAAAAAAGAATTTACAAAATACACCCTGAACATTAAACTATTTACGACTTTTTTATATAATAAACTTTATTTATCAAATATATACCACATATCTACTGAATCATTCAGGTCAAAAAATACGAGCGGAAAGATCTTCGAATTGCGAACAAAACAAGCCTAATATTGCAATACTTCTAACATACGTATGATTTTATAAAAAATGTTGAAGTTTAATATAAATAAAATAAAAAGAAAATTTACAAAACGTACTCTCAACTTTTAACTATTTATGATTTTTTATATAATAAACTGTATTTATCAAATATAGGACACATATATACCGATTTATTCAAATAAAAAAAATACATGCTGAAAGATTTTCGAATTGCGACCAAAACGATCACAATATTGCAATGCTTCTGACGTACACACAATTTTATAAAAAATATTGAAGTTTAATATAAATAGGAAAAAAAATACAAAACGTACCCTCAACTTTTAACTATTTACGACTTTTTTATATAATAAACTTTAATATCAAATATATAACACATATCTACCGATTCATTCAGAAAAAAAATATCATCGAAAAGATCTTCGAATTGCGAACAAAACGAGCTCAATATTGAAATGTTTCTGACATACGCACGATTTTATAAAAAATGTTGAAGTTTAATATAAATAGGAAAAAAAAAAGAAAATTTACCCTCAACTTTTAACTATTTACGACTTTCTTATATAGTAAATTTATTTCTCAAATATATAACACATATCTACCGATTCA
>BQNB010028490.1:11041-56608 GCA_026074375.1 Tanacetum coccineum
GATGAAGTTCAGAAGGCTTTTGACAAGACCATGGGTTGGATATACTCATTTGTATCTATGGATTCTGACGTGGTGAAAGGAGCTAAAGAGGAAGATAAAGGCAGTGTAACAAGAGCAGAAGAAAGCAGTTCTAAAAGTGCAGGCACAGAGCTAGAACAAGAAAGAATTAAGAAGTAAAAGATAGATGATAATCAAGAAGAAGCTGAGATGAAAAAGCATATGGAGATTGTTGTTGATGAAGAAGAAATAGCAGTTGATGCTATACCATTAGCTACTAAGCCTCCAATAATTGTTGACTAGAAAATCATTAAAGAAGGAAATATGGGATACTTTTAACCAAATCATAAGAGCTGATGGAAGTTCAAAGAGGTACTCATTAATGATTCAGATGCTTAAAAGTATTGACAGAGAAGACTTGGAAACTCTCTGAAAGTTTGGTATTCTTATTTAAGGCTAAGTTGTATTGAATAAATTCAAAACAACTATGATAGAAACTTTGATTGCGAATATTAAAGACTATGCGGAATCTAGTCAATGATACTAAGAAGAATTTCAATGAAACGATAATGAATAAGATCAATAACAAACAGTTTACTAAACTTTCAGCCTTAATATAATATGAACACTCTTAATAGTGTTGGGGTTACAAAACTTTGAAGCTAATCGACTTAGGTTAAACTATGATGAGAGATGTATGAGAGATATATGAGATATATCTAACCTACTACCCTAGGACCTCTTTTTATACACCAAGGAGTCCTACTGGGTTTACAATATATTCCTGAATTATCATGATCTTCTAATCAAATAACTTATACGTATCTATTACAAAAATATCTCATCCATATCACATAAGCAATACTAACTTGATCTAACAGTACTAACTTATAACCAGCAGTATTAACTTTCTCAACATCATTAACTTTATACTAACAGTAGTAACTTTACATCAGCAGTAGTAACCACTTAGTATATTTTCCTTGAACTTCATGAGCAGCAGTAACTTCCACTAGCAGTCTTAACTTTCGCACTAGCAGTATTAATCACTTAGAATATTTTCTTTAGTCTTCACCAGCAGTAGAAATCATAACCAGCAGCAGTAACTTCAACAGCACTAAGAAGTCTTTTAATCCCAACAATCTTCCTATAAACTTGATGTTCATCAACTGAATCTTCAAGTTTCTTGATTAAAAGCTTTATCTTCACTAGGAGGATGCTTCTAAACATGTCATTCAGGTACATAGCCTTCCTTAAGCTGTTTCTTGACTAATCTAAGAAGCTCATATGCCATTTCACTCTCATAATAAACTTGAAGCTTCACATTATTAAACATCTGATGTAGTGTGTTCTTTATAAGTGGATACATCTTCTCAACCAATAGATAATATGGTATGGTCTGCACTATTACAAAATGAACTCCACAAGAATCAAAAAGCATCCAATTCAGCACTTTAACTAATCTTTGTTGATTTTTCCATATACTATCTTCAACATGATGTTCAAACATGGTCTTCAAATTAAGATGTAAGAAAGTATTCATGTAATTCACTGGCTCTGTCTTCTTAAATATAGCTTTGACTATCCTCCAAAGAACTTCCAAATCTTCTCTATCAAAGTTCTTAAGCATTTTACTAAAAGTAAGATACATCTGAGTCTTTTCATCTGCTCTGATAATTGAAAAGAAACTTTTCTTCCTTTCTTAATAGATCTTGTAGTCAACAATTGGAATTTTGACAGACAAGGGTGTAGCATCAATAGTTACATCATCTCCATCATCTAGAACTATTTCCAAACATTGCTTAAGCTCTTCAGCTTCCTTAGCATCATCTACTTCTGCTTCCACCTTCTCATATCATCTCCTGCTCTCTTAAACTTCCCTTCTGCTCTATCCTCACTGCCTTCTACTCTATCTTTACTCCTTTAATCCGGCGTATCAATTGGCCTTTTATACCCAGACTCGATACGCCGTATTGGTGTTTGATTAATACGCCGTATTGCCGAATTTGGTTGACTTAGTCAACTTCAGTTAAAAATAGTGGATACGCCGTATAGGTTTTAACCTAATACGCAATATCCGTTCTTGGAGACCAATTTTCCTATTTTAAATAAAGTAAAGAAAATGTACCTTAGCCTTCGCAACACTCTTGCATAATCACCATCCTTATAATACCGTTTAGGGTCGAACGGAATGCCAAACGGCACATATAAATTCATAAAGAGATAAAATAGCATTCCGTTAACGTAATAATTCCAAATCACGATATTTACTTTTAAGTTCATAACACAACTTCCCGTTCTGAAAGTTTTAATGATTTTATCGTGACTTGTTTCAGAAAGCATATCTGACCCTTGTGTAATTTCATTACCCCTCAAAGGCTGTATTTTATCGATCTTATCATCATCATTGTCTTTTTCCGACTTTAAATCATCGGGATGAATAATGTTTAAGGGGAATAGATCATTAAAGTACAAAACATTTTGTTCCTCCTCATCATATTCAGACAATAATGTTTCATCAATTAAATCAAATTCATCGATATGTTGGGGGTTTAAAATCGGTTCAGTTAATAAATCTTATTTAGACGTTTGAGCATCATTATAAACAATGGCTGGAAATTCTTTCTCAAAATCTTTAAAGAAATCTAAATCATCAAAACAACTGACCGTAGGCTCAGGTGATGGAAGTGAAGGCGTAACTTTTTCATTATCATTTTCTGAATCCGTTTTCAAATCATTGGTAGAAATTATTTTATAAGAAAACGAGTTTTTGTCAAAAACTACCGTGTAATCTTCATCGTCGATGTATAATACTAGTAATCTTTGATATTATACAAGAACTAGAGAGAGAAGTGGGTTGGTAAGTTTCTAGAGAGAGAAAGTAATATGGATGATAATATTATTATGTGTGTGAAAAATGAGAAATGAAACAACCAACCACCCTCTCCAAGGCATGGAGAGGGTATATATACTACATACATGGCCGGCCATGGGCCTTAACGGGCTTTCCATGGGCCTTGGGCCAGACTAGCTTACTAGACTAATCATATAACAAACTACGGGCTAAGACTATTACAACTTGGAAGTGACCGATACTTTTCTTGTTTCCAACAATCTCCCCCTAAGGGAGGTCACTCCATTTTACAAAATTTAAACCTAGCATACTATGCTATAACTCTTAGTCTTCAGCTCGTAAACTTGACTTTCTCTTGTGAATATGTTGTAGTAATCTTTGACTTTAGGCTCGAGCTTGTTCCTTTATCTTTACTTGTAAGTGGAGATGTGATCTTGAGCACTGTGAGATCATCAACCATGCATAATCTCATTTCGCCATCTTGTGATCTTGTGACTTCTGGACCGACATGCTTATACCATTCTTGATTTATTGACTTGGAAAGCTTTAATGTTGCATCTTTCTTAAAGTAGGGTGGTTCGAACACTTGATAGCGATGGTTATAATTCTTCTCAATTATTTATTTTTTGGTTACCTAATCTAAGTTCTTTAATCTAAGTTAAACCTATGCTAATCCTATGTTAGTTCTATTCCTAATTCTAACAGGTAAAAATGGGGCTTTTCCAGCCTGAGAGACTGGCACGGGTTTGGTGGTGACTACAATCATTTCAGATACTTTAACCACGCCAGAGAAAATTAACAAAATGATAATAGAGCCGGTCACGATTTATAATTAGAAAAAACTATATTTAGCCATCATTAATACCGATTTAGAAGGTTGGTTTGCTTATTCAGTGTAATGATTACTTATCTCGAAGAGGCATATCATTCTTAGACTTAGGCGGGACATCATCCTAATATCCAGACACATTAATTATGTCACAATTAAAGCATCCGCATAAAGCATCCTTATATATTGATTATAAATTCATCTAGAGGACAGGACACGTGTATGTACAAACGACCCTTAGCTCATTAGAGACTTTACCCATGCTGCTTTAAAGAGTAATTTGTGTTAGATGGTAGTCCATAATCCAAACTATACCAATGATCAGAACTTATTAGTTAGTACTAAGCCACTACCTTCTACGGTACAACCAGTTTAATCAAGCAAGGAGGACGTTATTAGTGATCCTATTTGTTCCACCTATACGCATTATTATATTGAAAGCTATCCCAGACTCTTAGCCTACGCCCAAACAACACCAAAGTTGTAACGCATTAAATATGTAGGACTAGACCCAGTTGAAATGATAGGTCGAATACTTAAGAAACGTACAACAAGTTTAATGTTGTAAACCATATATCCAATAATCAAACGATTAAATAAGAAAATCGAGATATAAACAAAACCAAACATTCAAATCTTTATAATAACGGCTAATACCCGAAGGTATTAGCCTTCAAACATCATAATTAATTCAAGAGTAATGGCTTAGCCAAGGTAAGCTAACCGAGTTAACGAATGATACCAAAAACCAAACGATTACAAAAGTATAAGAAATTACACATTGTCTTTTATGGATTGGAATGCGTTGCAAGACCTCTTCAACTCTTTTTCTCCTCTGAAAATCGACTTTTGTGGTTTAGGTATCGAGAATATGATTTAGCACCCTTAAAACTTGTTTTTGAGTTTTGTATTTATAGGGTCTGGAGTCGGTGTCGATACGGCATATCCATGGCATTGGATACGGCGTATTGGGGTTTCTTGGAGTAAGGACCACATTTGATATCTTCTAGAATATTTTATTCCCATATAGCTTGAATACGACGTATTGCCTTTCTTGGATATGGCGTATTGGATTTGTTTCATTTGTGGTCTTTGGTGAGTACAGGAACGGATACGCCGTATATTCCTTGATGGATACGGCGTATTGGTTGTCAGAATAGTAATCTTTAAAATATCTTCATTTAAGCTCCAGAATGCGCGCCTTTTACTAATATTCACCAAGTACTCTGTAATTACTACAATTCTCAAATATAAATGTTTAAGATCCAGAATGCGCGCCTTTTGCTAATACTCACCAAGTACTCCATAATTACTCCAACTAATTCTCTAACTGACTTTGGTGCCCAAGTGGTACTTTAAATATCAAATTGTCATTTCATTTATAGTTATTGATTTGTAAACACTTTCTCATTCTCTCTGTAACTCTTGTAATAATCTTTCAACTAATAAACTATCATTTGAAGTGTAATTCTTGTTCTTGAATTTCTAGTTTAGTTTAAGTTCTTCTTCTAGTTTCTATATAAACTCAAGAAGGACATTTCATCTGGTATCAGAGCCTTCAATTCTGGTGGCTCATATCATCTTCTTCCTCCTTAATCAATTCTGTTGCAATCTTGTTAGAATTTCTACAAGTTGTTACATTTCTATTACACTTAACTGTTTTCTGTTACCTTAAATATTTCATAAATACTCACTCATTACCTATCATTACTATCAAAAATCACAATGGCGTCCACACGTATGGATGATGCTACAAAACAGTTTATCAATGAGGCAATACAAGAAGCCATCACAACAGCCAAGACTACATTGCTGCAAAGAATTGATGGTGTTTATCTTAGACAATAAACTTTGGCCAGTTAGTTACAAAATCAAAACAATAGATATATGATAGGAGGGAATCCAGCTAACAGAGTTAATGGCTATGGTAGACTCACTAAATTGGAATTCCTAGATTCAATGGTGATGATGTCATGAGGTGGATATATAGGTGTAATTAGTTCTTTCATTTGGATAATGTGGTTAAAAACCAAAAAGTTAGAATTGCTTTTATTCATTTGTATGATAAAGCTTTGGATTGACATAGAAACTTTGAAAGAAAGAAGGACTTAGAAGTGACTTGGGAAAGGTATTTAGAAGAGGTTCTTAAAAGATTTAGAGCAATTATGGAGGATCCAATGGCAGACTTGTTGGGACTTAAAAGACTTTAAGGATTCTTAGAGTTACTACTGCTCAGGTACATAATGGAAATTATGTTAAGTAGTTAGTACTGGTAGTATAAAGTTACCACTGCTAGTTACTATTGTTAGTGTAATTTAGTACTTGATAAACATAAAGTTAATGCGAGGTTTAGTTGATTGTTAACATGCTCAGAGTTGAAGACTGAAATATAAGCTAAGTAGTTAGTGCTGCTAGTAGTAATGTTAAGACTGCTAGTACATGTTACTACTATGAGTACATATTAGTACTACTAGTACTAATGTTACTACTGCTTATGTTTATTAGTGCTGCTGGTACAAAAAGTTTATGCTGCTGGATTACAACTGCTTGAAGACTTAATACTGTCAAGAGGATAAAGACGGTTTAAAGAGATAAAGATTGTTTGGAGAACAAGAATACTTGTGAAGATAAGTATTGAGATATTTTTGTACATGTATGTATAAGTATTTGTTTAAAGGATTACGTTTATGGTTAGAAAAAGTTTATGATATCTAAGTTTGTATTGATAAGCTGACTTAGGAATCTTTAGTCAGTTACTTCTAATTCGGGTGTAGCTTTTGAAAGTCTTTCAAAACATCAGGTAAACTTCAGAACTTTCTTCTTCTGCATGTCCTGTCTCTACATCTCCATATTTAGTTTTTGACATCCTCCCCTGTTTGTATTAACTTGAAATTCCTCCAAAGAGCTTTTCCATCACCAATCTCACTTTCTCTCTTTCTGTTTTTATGCTCACACATTATCTCTCAATTCTTTTTGCTCACCAATTCACTCTTTCTGTTTTTCACACAACTCTCTTTCTGTTTTTGAGCTCACAATTTCTCTCTATTCTTTTTGCTCACCAAGTCACACAATTTTGTACAAATTCCATCAATTCCATTTGTTGCATACTGTCCTCCCCACTTCCAAGTGTGTAACCTCTTGAGAGAGGTGGATCATTGGACTTTTAGATGCAGCCTCAAACCTAGTTTGAGCATCTACATCCCCAATATGGTAACTTGGCACCTGGGACCACTACCTGAACCAAATCCCAAAGGACTTAATTCATTAAGTGTTGCCATGGATTGGGTCTTAGTTTATGTTACCACTGTCCTGCTCTGTTTTAAAGCTAGAAGCAGTAGTGGCAGCCCTTTCCATTCTGTCACCCAACTCCTTATGGACAGCCTCATCACCAACCTTTGTCAGGGGGACCACCAGACTGAGGTACCTTAGTGTCCCGACCTCTTTTGATTTTCCTATGTGTTTGACACTTTTTGTCTGATGTTACAAATGTTTCCAATCATACTTGAGTGCATAATAGACATCATGAGCCTCCCCTCAAACAATACTTCACTTGATAATAGACAATCAATTTTGCTTATCCTGCAAATGTTAGTTCAAAACCAAGAAAAACACAATCCAAAGCATTTTCTTAACTAGCAGTATTAATTTTTGGTCTAGCAATACCAATATTTGACCCCATCATTATTAACAATTTGCCTACCGATATTAACTTTTTCTTCAATAACCATGCAACAACATGCCTCTATTCATCACAAACACACTAGAAAGAACGAGATAGACATGTGAGAATTCATGAGAATCCATATTTATGCATAACCCATTGAATAGAAGTCAAAACTGTTAGCCAAACCAAAATACTAATTTTGACCCATTTCTTTCCAAAGTTAACCTTAAGTCATCCCAAAAACTTAGTTGAAAGAATAGTTTTTGGCAAACTATCAGCCATCAACGGATTTGAGAATTCTTTACCAGTTGCCGTTTTGTTAGGATCTAGAACTAGATAGATCTTCTAGCCTTTGAGAATGTATAGTACTTATGTAATCACAAGCACATACGTGACACTGAAAGGACATTCATGCTATCATCAATATCCTCCCCTTAACTCCAGCATTTTCATCAAATCAGCATATCCTTTAGAAATCAAATAACCTTTAAACTCTAAACCTGTAAAATGTTAGTTCTAAACACAGAGAAATACAATCCAACACATTTTGCATAATACTCATAAGAGAATTAATTTCTCTTTGCGACCCAAGCCATTACTGACTTGATTCTTCCTGTTGGATCAACATAGTCAAATTGCTTACAATGTATGGATCCTATTATTTTTGGAGACATGATTTAGTACTTTAATTTTAGGTCTCCAAACCCAACATGCTTTGGACTTAACAACATTAATTCCTTGTTCCCCAACAACACTTGTCACTCTCTTCCTTTAGAAGTATTAACAGAATTTACCTTGACAGTATTAACTTTGTTATTCAAAGTTATGTTTTTAAGTGCTGTTTGTTGGTAAAAAGGTCTCCTAGATGGTGAATGTAACTTCTGGAAAGCATTTGGTCTAGTTTTTGCAACATTCACAAAAGTTTTAGGTGCAACAGTCTTAATAGGCCTAACAGTACTAACTGATGTTGCTGCTCTTGAAGAGCTTTGCCTAGCAGTACTAATTGGTACTAGGCCAGACTTGGTTAAAACTGTTGTTGGAGCAAAATTTCTTCTAGAATTAGAGAAATTTTGATGATTAGTCCTCATAGCATTATTCCAAACTGGTCTAACTTCCCTTTGACCAGCCCCATTTTTCACATTGTTCAAAATAGGTTTTTGTACCATCTTGTTATCATGAAAATCATAGTCTTTAATTAGATGGTTAAAACTTCCACACACAAAACAAGCTTTTAGAGTAAACTGAAATCCAACTCCTAATTTCTTAGACATTGGTGTATTCCAGTTAGTACTGTTATTCCTAGGATTTTGACTAATTTTCCTAGGTTGATCAGCTTGCTTAGGTTTTTGAACATTAGCTGATTCTGACACCTTTTCCAAAGTCTCATCCTCATCACAATCAGAAATCCAATCTTCAATTATTGGGGCACTAGAGGTTTTCTTAATCTCATTAGAGGAATTTTCACTAACACTCTTATTAACCTTAACTCCATATCCTTCAATTCAGGCTGTTTAAACTCCTCAAGACCAGAGTTTGACAAATCAATAGTAGGGGGGGTGCAAATAAGTCTGTAGGTGGAGGTGGAACAACATTATACCCCACACCTTTTCTATTGTTATAAGATATTTGACATCCTATCAATTTATCTAAGCTCTTAGAAGCATTTCAAGTTTCAATCTTAATCTGAAAATCTCTTCTTCTTAAGTCTTTTCTATCTGAATCTTAAGAGCAATTAATTTTTGATCATTAAATGAGGCAATCTCTTTAAGAACAACAATTTGCTCACAAAGCATAACCTTTATTTTTTCATGAAAAGACAATTGTTCTTCACAAAGCTAAACCTCTTTTATAGTTGGCTAAATCAAATTCAAATTTATTAAGTTCTGTTCTTCAATTATCATACTGAGACTTCAGATCTTCAAAGCTTTTAAGACAAGTTTTAGTGCAAGTTTTGTTATTGTGTACCTTTGAATCTGAGAATGCCATAAGAGCAAAATTGGTAGGGGTTTTCTCTTCTGTCATAAAGCTCCAATCAAATCCAACTCCATCTATAGCTAACATAGATTTAGAAGAAGATTCTTCCACATTCATAGTTTTCCTTGAGCTGTCTTGATTTCTGCTCTTATAGTCTTGACTCCTAGGATTTCTACACTCTCTCACAAAATGTCCCATCTTATGACAATTGAAGCATTCTACCTTTGTCTTGTCATAACCAACAGTATCACTTTCATTGATAATAATCTTCTAATCCAGTTATCTAGAAACTTTTCTGCGTTCATACGTTAGTAATTGCCAATTGCCACTTCAAATCCATTTCTTCAAGATCATCTTCATGGATTTGCTCTAGGTCTTCATGAACAACCTGAGACCCATTTGGTTGATTGGCCAGAAAAGCATAGATAGTGGCATCACTGAGTCTAGCAGTATTATCTGTAGTACTAGCAGTACTAAGTGAAGAGCTAGCAGTACTAACATGAACATTAGATGTATTAACATCATTTGTACTGCCAGGAGTTGAAACAAAGGCCACATTCTGTGAACTTGAATTTGAGCTTGAGATTACACTTCTTTTGACCTCTTGTTCAACAATCTTAAAATTGTTGTAGAGATCATCAAAACTTATTGAGCCCAGATCTGGTTTGTTCCTCCAGATTGAAGGAAGGCTTCTCAAGAATTTAAAGTTTAGATCTTCTTGAGAGATGTTTTCACCTAAGATGGCTAACTGGCTTACAATTTTCTGAAGCCGGGTAAAGATAGAATCAAGTGACTCTGAGCTAGAAGCATTGAAGTTTTCATACATCTGCTTCAGGAGTGTCTTTTGAGTCTTCTTGGTGCATCATTACCACGCAAACTTGCCTTCTATGGCTTCAAACAAGGTCTTGCTTCCTTGTATTGATTAAAAGTGAGTAGATGCTCACTTGAAAGTGTCATCATCAAAATACTTCGGGCTTTAAGATCATTCTTCTTTTGGATCTTTTCCTCAGCAGTAACAGCATCAGGTATTGTTGAAGTAGATGTACCATCAGCGTTTATAGTGGTTTGTGCTACTGGCTTGAAGGAATTGCCATCCTCTATGATCTCCCAGAGAGCATAGTCTTGTAGTTGAATTATACTCTATTCTAGTCTCCCATGAGTACCATAATCACCTTGCCTTGAGAAGTGGCAGCTTTACGAGAAGCATGTTTTTTGGGCAACTTTCTAGATCATGGGTCTTGATCTAGGGATTGTACAAAGAGATAGATCTAGTTTGTTTCTTCTTGATCAAGGTTTCAGAACACCCTCTCTGATACCACTTGTTGATCCCCTTTTACAGATCTTAAATTAGCTTGTTAAAGCTTTAGTTATCTTAGATAAATCTAAAACAACTCTGATAGAAACCCTGAGTAATATATAAAGATTATGCGGAAACTAATCTTTATACACCAAAAGAAACAATGTAACAGTAACACAAGAACTTTCTCTAAACTTTCAATATATTGAATGATTCACAAAACAACTATATGTTTTGCCTAAATAACTATGACTTTTCTATCTTGGATGCGTATGTTTTAACTATGCCGTAAGAGTTCCTTTTATACACCAAGGAAACCCTAATGGGCTTACAAAACGCGTTAAGTGATCATGCATATCTATTCCTAATATAACTCATGCATATCACATAAGCAGTACTAATAAACTAACTAACAGTACTAATTTACACTAACAGTACGAACATTTACTGACAGTACTAACTATAACTAGCAGTACTAATATTACATCTAGCAGTACTAATGACTTAGTTTATATTCTTTAATCTTCACTAGCAGTATAAATCTTCAATAGCAGTACTAAGTCCTTAGAGCAGTATGAACTTGTAAAAGCTTTTAATTCCCAACACAGTTGAGGGGGTTTTTAGGTTTGACTGGATATTATAGAAAGTTTATAAAAGGTTATGTTTCTATTACTCAGCCCTTGACTACCCTACTAAAAAAGAATGCCTTCATTTGGAATGATCAAGCTACTGAGTCCTTCCATGCTCTACAACAAGCCATGATGCAATCTCCAGTCTTGGCACTACCAAATTTTGAAAAGGAATTCATCATTGAAACTAATGTTTTTGGTTATTGAGTAGGAGCAGTGTTACAACAAGAGGAACACCCTATAGCTTTTCTCAACAAAACCTTAGCTCCCAAACACCAATCACTGTTTGCTTATGAAAAGGAGTTATTGGCAGTGGTCCTTGTTACAGAAATGGAGAGGGTATATGTTAGACAAGCATTTCAAAATAAGGACTGATCACTTTAGTTTGAAATATGTGTTAGATCAGAGAATTACAACACCATTTCAGTCCAAGTGGTTACCTAAGCTACTAGGATTTAATCATGAGATTGAGTATAAAAAGGGGGAAGGAAAATGTGGTAGCAGATGCTTTGTCTAGAATCCAACAACAAGGCCAATTGTTCTAACTTTTAATGATAGTTGATACTAATGAGTTAGTGGAAGCAGATAAAGCTACTTGGTTCAGTGATCCAGTCTTGCACGATGTCATCACAAGTCTGCAACAAGGCACTTCTAAGAAATCTAAGTACACTTGGACTGCTAATGAGCTAAGAAGGAAAGGGAAGTTAGTGGTGGGCAATGATGAACAACTCAGGCTAAAATTGATTTCTCATTTTCAAAGTTCTCCTACTGGTGGCCATTCTGGTGTGCATGCCACTATGAAGAGACTTGCAGCTTATTTTTATTGGAGAGGCCTTAAGAAAATGGTAAAAAAAGAAATCAATTTGTGTGATGTTTGCCAAAGGAATAAGTCAGGTTTATCAACCTACCCTGGTCTCTTACAACCTCTGCAAATCCCTTTATGGCAGGACATTTCCATGGACTTTATTGAAGCATTGCCTATGTCTCAGAACAAATCAGTCATCTTTGTAATGATGGACAGACTCAGTAAGTATATTCACTTTATTCCATTAAGTTACCCTTTTACTGCTGCTCATGTGGCTCAAGCTTTTTTGGATAATGTCTACAAACTACATGGATTGCCCTCTACCATTGTGAGTGACAGAGATAAGGTTTTCCACAGCTTATTTTGATAATCCTTGTTTAAAATGCTTAATGTACAGTTGTGTATGTTATTGCCTAGGGATGAGCATGGGTACCAAAAACAGTACGGTACCGGACCCGTACTAGTATCGGTTCTTACTATTCGGTACGCTACCGGTACCAAAAAATCCGCTCAAAAAAATCCGGTACCATTAAAAATCGGTACGGTATCAAAATGGGAAATCCCAATTTTAGTACCGATTTTATAGAGTCTATATATATGATTAAAGAGTAATGCCACAAAAAAAGTTCTGAAAGCTATGTTATTCGCACATTAATCTTGCATGAAGGAGTAAAAGTAATTTATATATATGATTAAGGAGCTGGCCATTCATGTAATGTTTCAAGGTGATGATCACTCATCAGTCCTTTTTAAAATACATAAAATGTTTTTACTTCTGTGTTTTTGACATATATAGGTCTATACCTTTGAATCGGTGTCATAAAACACGATACTCTATGTTATAGTAGTTTCATAAAACACGTTAACAAACAAATAATAGCTTTACAATTTTTTTGTTAACTATAAAATTTGGGATAAGAGTAGTTTTAGTGGCCTACTAATACACTACTAGTATCTTAACAATGTTTGCTTCTTCATTTCCTTGGCTTGGTTAATTGTCAGATAGTGTAACGCCCCTTTCTGATGAAAGGCATCACTTCATAATCATGGCGTCATATCAAAGCATAAAAGGCATAAAACATAACCAAGGTAAACACTAACAATATGACTTAGGATTTTTCTTACGCCGCATGGTAAACATACAATATGACTTATGGTTCTTTCTTAGCGCATTGGTAAGATAGCTAATATTCTACTAGGACTAATAACCTCGATTTATGTAGCCTTTACTTAGAAATATTGTTCAAGAAATATTAATACCTTACTTCATCATATTCATAAAGGTTTAGCCATATGATTATGCTCTATTGTAATGACATTATAAGAAGTGTAATTAATTGAAAAAGTAGTTGCAGATAAGGTGTCGGGTTCAACAATACTTTATTTAAGATTTCTTGTGACTTCCTGTATGACATAAACATTGAGTCCTTGAACTGTTCTAAGACTTTATAAAGTAGCAATTGAACTTTTCATGTTCATCGTCACAAACTTGTACATGAAGTCAATTGAAAATGTTCAAAGATTATAACGTTAATGTTAAGTGATTAACGTTGTTATGGTATTCTAGTTAAGACATGTACATAAAGTCCTTGAACTTCTCTAAGACTTCTACGTTATAGCATGCAATTGGCTTGAAATTAATGTTAATGCCATTATGTTTGAACAAATTGGCAAGTATGTGAGCCAAAGGGTATTAGGTTATCTATGAAATTGTGATACTGTCTCATAATCCCATTACTCATAGAATACCACATCGCTATGGTATGTCTGATGTGTAAAATCCAACTCTGTTGATATTGTTTGATTTTTGATAACTTTAACTACCCTACCTCTAATCTTATCAAGGTTAACAAAATTAAGTAAAAGGCCCAGTGTTTACTCATTATGGTTCCAAATTAGAAGGTAACTAAGACACCTCAAGGTTATGGAAGGGTAAGAACTCCTATTAAGTCGTAACTGTAGTTAATGAATGTGTTGAGATTACGTTACAGCGTGTTATTTGCAAACTAGAGTCAAGACATGTAGTGTTACATTATACATCCCAAACGAGAACAATTTTATTGTTGCTCGACTTGCTGCGTATTTGGAGAAAGTCTCCTCTTACACGAAGCAAGTGGGAGCATCTTTTTTTGGAGAAAGTCTCTTCTTACACAACCTTCTGAATGCACTAGCTAACGACATAATAAATGTTGAGATATAGTCCATGAAAGAAAATCAATTTGGAATTTGATTGATCTTTCACCAATCAGTAAGACTGAGGGTTAAATTGTTCTTCTAGGAGAAGATAATATGGGACAAAAAGATACACAGTTTATAATGGCACTGTAACACCCCCACATTGAGGCAGCGGAATTATGGGTCTTGGGGCGTGTTATTCATGACATCAACAACACAAGATATATATTGAACGGGGACTAAAAAGTCGTTTGAAAAACGATACATTGGATTTATCACATATTTGTTACATAAGCCCGAAGTTAACTTGTTCACTTAAATAAAATACAAAGATTTTCTACCCATATCAGATAACAAAATGAAATGCGACAAAATATTTAATGCAAGATCCAAAATCAAAACCACCAATGTATCCATAGCACCTTGTGCTTTTTGATTCCCTGAAAAACATTACTTTAAATCGTCAACATATGTTGGTGAATCATAGGTTTGATATTTCTTTATTGTAGGACACAAGATTTCCCAGTGTATGATAATGCAAATTATGCAGAGTACATATATATGTATTACGTTGCTCTAGCTCTGAACTTGAGTGAATTGAGTGGATGAATACCATAAGTAATGGCTTACATTGCCCGTGGTGATGTTCTAACAGCAACATCTATATTCGACAGGTATACGTTCGTTTGTCCAGTGATAGTAATCACCCGAAAGTGGTTCTCAACCCAATAGATCTATAATAACATTGCGCTCACAATTTCGCCCCCTGACAGTTCTGATAATGGGGCTCAGTATGTGTTATCGTACTTAGGCAACAAGTAATATTAACATGAAACTTAAACACTTGGTCCAATTGTAAAGCATTGCATGTTTTTCACCCCAAAAACTTTGTAAAAACAAAAGCATGTAAAACGTGGGGCTATGAACTCACCTTGAGTGAGTAATGCTAAGTGTATCACAAATAACGCGCCACGCGAATTGATAAAATGCAACCTAATTAAAAATATGGTCGTTAAGTACCGCTGTACTTAGCTAACAACATTGATATAATCTAATAGTTGTTACATCGTACTATCGTTCGGGCTATCATAATTAAAGAGGTCATGACATGACGTTCGAGGAGTTAGGACACTTTAAATCGTAAATCCAACAACTCGTCGAAATGCCATCCGAAGAGGCCTCATTATGAAACTCCCTAGTAATATAGTACTTTGATAACCACATAATATTCTATATAGCTCAATCACCAACTAATGATTTGGTTAAATTATGTTTTATACGCTAAAACGTTTTAAAATTACCGTTTAGTAAATCTGGCGTAACTTTCGCGTATAAAAGCCCGATTCTCTGCGGTTTCTTTTGTCCATCTTTTCGTATTAATGGGGTTATCGATATTTGACATTTTCATAAATTTTATCCCGCTGATGAACAGTTTAACTTTTACTTTCATGACAGACATGAGTTTTTATAAAATTCGTATTTGTCGTCGTAAAACCCGTAAATGTCGTATTTTATTCGTTATAGCTCCGTTTTTAATGATTCTTTCGAGGACGTTCTCGTATTTGAAAGTTCTATATATTTATGAGGTTTACAAAAATATAACTTTCTGTCATGAATAGTAACTTTTATAAAAATAGTTTTATAAAAGTATTAATCGTCGTAAACTCGACGTAAGTTCATACAACTCGTTCGTTATTAATTGAAAAATTACGATTCTTATCATTTTGGAATCCTAAAAATGTGTACTATTTATTAAAAATACCAACCCTTGCTGTTTGAAATTTTTATAAAAATGTTTTTATAAAAATTCATTTACGACTTCGTTTATTAACGTATAACTTGTTTTTAACGTAACTTTTTGTTATTAATCGTTTACAAGTTTCTTACCTTTTCAGGGATCGTCGTGAAATGTATTATCTTATAAAAATATAAAATGAGTATGTAAAAATTCGACTTTTGGACAGAATGTTTTGCTTAAGCTTGTTGACTCCATTTGTAACCTTTTCTTTATACTTTACTACTTTTGTATTTTATCATAAGTCTCATATATCATATATTTCATAAATCATACATATATTAAGTGTCCTTTGTTCATAATAGTCCTCATATGTTCTAAGTTATCCATGTTACCAAATCCATTAACATACTTTAAAACCATTAACTTACTTAAGTAATCTTAATTTACTAGTTTTGTCAATAATCATATTTATACATAACCAAGTGTGTACAAGTGTATTTCTTTCCATAAGACTTTATTTTAGTGTTCTATTAACATGATTAAGAGTCCATAATCAATATTAACATGTCTTATGTATTTCTTTAACTTAAAACATATTATGAAACTATGAAAACCCTAATTAATACATAATCATTTTTATGTTTAACCAAGAGTGTAAATCACTTGTGTGACCATTTTAACATGATGTCAACAACATCATAGGATATATAAATGTGTACATTATGATGGCAATAAATAAAAACTTCTCTTTACATGTTAATGATCCTAAATGGTGATTTAAGCTAAATAGAATAATCATATGCATAAAAATGAAAGTTATAAGAACATAAAGAGTTCAAGTGGACCTTAAGATGTGAGATGATGATGATGATAAAGTGCTAAACCCTTGTTTAGCCACAAAATCCAAGCTTACACAAAGAAAACCCTAGCTTTCCTTAACAAAACCCTAGTTTTCTTTTACTTGCTTAATACTTGTAAATGGTGATTCAATGGATGGAAACACCTTAGAATGTCTTATAATGGATGTGTATAAGTGTGTATGGGTTGATTAAAATTTTGTATGGGTTTGTGTGGTTGGGGTTTTGATGCCGTAGCATGTATAGAGCCAAAAGGGAGTATATGTTTGATTTTTATAAAGTGTAAAGTGTGTATGAGTTATCTTAGCTAGTAATGCATGTATATAGGAAGTAATTCTAGTCAAGGGAACATGGTATGGCTCAAGGGATGGTCTTTAGGTCTTAGGGATGGCTTGGTCTTGGTCTAAGTCAAAGAAACAAAGTATGGTGTGCATTAAAGAAGCATGGTGTTCTTTTGACTAACATGGAAGAGTTTTCCTTATAACACTTGTGTAACTTTGTATCCAATGCAAGAAATTCGGCATACATATGATATGTATGATATAATTTTGTAGTTTTTATGTATTGGGTATAAAAGTGGGTATTTGTTGAAGCGTAGAAAAGTTTTGGTGGTTCCGGGAGTGCCTAAACGCAATTTATCGCGAAACGTATACACTTAACGTATCCGATAAAAATAAAATGAACAAAGTTAATAATTATTCTCAAAATAATTATATAACCCTTGATTGATGTAAACATTTAATTGTTTGATGCCCGTTTACATTGAACGCTAATTTTTGGCGTACGCGATTTAACCTATCGCTTATGATTTAAAGTGAACACGTACATTACAAAAAGTACATTGCGGATTTGTTGACGTCGTCAATGACTTGAAAACACAGGGTGTTATAATATGCATCAACATGGTCTGGCTTGAAATTTGTTTTTGTGTGTAGCTAAAGATCATCACAGTCGTCATTCTCTTCTAATATATCAACCAAAAAGTCTTGTTAGTCTTCATGCAAAACGACCCATGATTCTTGTGCTTGAGCAAGTAGCATTTTCTCTTTAAACCATTCAACATCCTTTACTCTCTTCTTTGGAATACATTGCTTAGCCATATGACCTTCACCCCTGCAATTGTAACATTTGATTATACTTTGTTGATTTATGTTTCCCTCTCCAACTGCATTGATTACCCTTGTTCTTGTGGCTTGACTCTTTCCTCGCATAACCCTGAGATTGTCTTCCTTGATCATTCTGAACCATAACTTGGCCATTTTGAATTGTAGCATGTATTTCTCTCTGGATTAGTCAATGTTTTGTGTTGGTGTTTGTAGGTGTATATCTTGAAGTTATAGCTGACTTAGAAACAACACAGCTTTATTAAGACTAGCATATTGGTCATCTGTTAGGGTGAAACGATGGTACAACAAATCCAGAATCAGGTTGTGTTGGCAGTGGAGGTGGTTGTTGTGGAACAACTGGTGGTACATAGCTTTGTTATGGAAGTGTTTGAATGATTTGTTGAGTTACTAGAGTATTTTGTTGATAAGACTGGTATGGTTGATAAACTTTAGGTGACGGAGAGTGATATTGAAATCTTTGACTGCTGTATAAAGGAGGTGGGCTGTAGGTGTTAGCCAGTAAAGCAAGTGGATCCAAAAATAGTTATCGCATTTCTCGAAATTCTTTAGCATATTTCTCATTGTGTTTGAGGAAAGCATACAACTGATCAAATTTTATGCTATGAAGATTCCTTGCTTGTTTAGCAGCAGTAACAAACCTACTCCACTTTGGTTGAAGATGATTCACAAACTTTGTATTGATTTGCATGTTTGACATAGACATTTTGATAATGTTTATATCATTGATCAGTTTAGAATATCGCAAGTAGTATGAGTGGACTGATTCTCCATGCTCCGATTTGAATCTATCGAATTCATCATATAGCTTTGACTCACGTTCTTGAAGTGTCATCTCTGTGTCTTCCATCAATTCTTTAACCTGATCCCATATTTCTTTTGTAGTCTGATAGTGGTTGATGAGAGTGTAAATGTCAACTAGTTCTCCAAGAATAATGATATTGATAGCTTTAATGTCATTGTCATGTCATAACTTTTTTTAGAGAGAGGTCATCAACTGTTTGTGTACGTTTTTATATCAATAATTCCATCATCAGCTTTAACAGTGATCTCTTCTTTGATTTGAAAAGAACCTTTTTCAATTGACTCAATTAACATTGTTGTTAGCCTCAAAATATTGAGTCGAAAGCCCAAATCAATCCCGAGCCCGGCCAAAGTAAAAGCCCAAACGCCCCATGTAGTTGTGTAGGGTATATATACCATTTTCCATCAAGGAAAATGTGTTGGTTCATTTGTAAACTTTTGTCTTGCATAAGAAAATTAACCATTTCTTCCTTCTTTCTCTCTCTAGTTTCCTATCTCTACAATTCTCATAAATTTCCTTCTCTTTTCTACTTTGTCTGCAGAAAATGATAATGAAGTGAAGTGATCACGGGTAACCGACATTTGGTATCAAGAGCCTCGGGTGTTTAGTGTTTGATTTGTGGTTTAAAAATCAAATTTCGTGTTTTATTTTAATTTTTTTTGGGTTCGAACTAAAACGCAAGAAACATCATGGTTTGATCTTTATTTCGTGGCTAAAATGACTAAAGATGTGTACTTTTGTGTTTAGAACAATCCCTTGTATCACTTATTAAGGTTCAACAACTTATTTCGTGGTTTAGATAAAAGTTAGAAGAATTTTTTTCTTTTTCGTCGTTGCGTTTTGGGTATACAAGAGTTGTTACTCATTGCGTTTTGAGTATAGAGACAAACAAGTACCGTACTTGAAAGTGACATTTGTACTGGTTGCGTTTTGATGGGAAGAATTGCGTATTTGGCTTAAGAACTTCCATTTGCGTTTTGCATTAAGGCCATTGCGTTTTGCTTGAGACGCTGTGTTTTGGTTTCTCAAGACGCTGGTGTTTTGTTCTCAAGTCGTTGCGTTTTGGTTCTCAAGTCGCTGCGTTTTGGTTCTCAAGTAACTGCGATTTGATATTTATTTTTTTGTGTTGCGTTTTGTCTACATAGGTTGCGTTTTGTCACCAACAGCTTGTGATTTGCTCATTGAAGACAATTATTACGTTTTGACTAAACGTTGCTCTGCCGAATTTTTTTAATACATTGTCGTTTTGTGTCCAAGACAAGATTGCAGTTTTGACTTCAAAGAAGACTCTTGCGTTTTTGCTAAATAAATGTCCTCTTGCGTTTTGTTTCAAAGATAGTTGCGTTTTGTCTGAAAACCATGTTTAGAAAACCTTATTTCTCAAAAACAAATTTCGACTTACCGCGAAATAAGTCATTTCAGGCATCAAGTGGTATTTGAACGAATTTGGGAATATATTAATCCCCCCCATCGTGTAATCAAAACCATCACTCAAGAACACCAACAAATTATGGACAATTACGAGGACTTTGGACTTTAATTTGGACTACAAGGACACTCAATCAACAAACTTTAACAACAAAAACTATTCATTCATGGTTTCTTCTTGATTTAGTAAAATCCCGCGAAAGAATTCTATTTCTCGGTTTAATCATAGACTTGTAAAATCCCGTGAACGTTAAATCATTTAAAACCACAATCCAATCAACACTTCATAACACTTAGATCTTCAATCATTTTTCACTTCGTAATTCGTCAAATCTTACATTTGACAACTCCAAATTGTAACTTCCTACAACCGACAGTTCAAAAATACATAACCAAACATAATGGCAAGGTTCAAGGGATTGTCCACCAATGCTTGAACAAGGACGATATGCCAATGGCGTCACGGTCTTACGATACATTGATACAGAACAAATGGTTATGCCCTTATGGAAAGTGCATTCTTAAAGGTCCTTACACTCCAATGTTTGTCACAACACAGCTGTTCAGCAAAGAGGATTCTCCAGCAGTTCCTGAACAAACAACAGTCGAGACTGTTACGAATATGACTCCTGAGAACAGAGCTCATTTTGAATCAGAAAAAGAAGCGATCATTTAATAATTGACTAGAATTGGAGATGAAATATACTCAACTGTTGATGCATGTCAGACAGCTCAAGAAATGTGGGAAGCCATCGAAAAGGGCTTACAAACAAGGTGAATCAACTCAATATTCAAGTATAAAGACAAACTTATTTTGGGAGTTTGGGACAATTTCACCTCTCACGACTGGAGAAACAATTGAGTCTTATACAACAAGTTTCTACAAAAATGATGAATGAAATGATCAGAATCAATTTGGACAGTTGCACGATGCACGCAGATGGTTGGGAGTAGGGGTTAACATGAGTAGGTACAGATCCAGTGGGTATATGCAAACTATTAGGTATGAAAGGTTGGGCATGATGTGAGAGAAGTGTATGGTTAGGGGGAGATTCCCCCCTGTGTTAGTATTAGGTTGATGGCCTCCGTATACAGAGGTCAAAGAGGATTGCAAAGGTTGACCGCTTTCATTTCTTCCCAAATAAGTTGCCAAGAGTGGGGGAATATTTATTTCCCTGTTTCCATTCTCCCTTGTTTTAATCTTCGAAGGCCTACTACCTTTGGCATTTCTTCCTGCCCTGCTCCCTTCCCTGTTTGGAGCTTCTTCGAACTCTACTACTCTTTCTCGCTGCCTACGAACCCCAGGAGACCTCAACCGAAGGGGTGGAGTAGTTTCCCTAGTTGGCCCAGGTCTTGGTTCCATCTCTCGCTCTTCGTCATAGTCCTCACTAAAATATTCTAGTTCAGTTCGGAGGTCTTTATTGCGTATCTGCCTTTGTCGTCTCTTAAGAGGGATTCGAGAACTTCATAGTTAGCCTTTACAAAATCCGGGCTAATCATAGGGTTAGGATTAGCCGAGATAGAAGCACGATAAGCAAATGGCGTATTTTCAGGAGTAGTGGCGGCAAACACGGTGGTAGTCACAGGTGGTCTTTCACTGGTGTTAATGTTTGGTATCTGAGGTGGTGTCGAGAAACCCGGTGGTGGCGTCATTTTTCTTTCGTTAGTCATGTCGGAAAAGTAGGTAAAGTGGTTTGGATGTTATTTGACTTGGTTGAAACGGGACTAATTGTTGTGGGTCCTATGGATGGCACCACTGATTGTACAAATATAGGCACGATCAGGCTTCGAAAGGATCGAAGAGTTCTTGGAGTGATTACGGGATTGCCAAGTCTTGGATAACCTGTGTCAACACAAATAGAAACACTACGTTAAGTGAAGCGCAAGGGGTGTTCCTGCGAATCACCTCCGGCGTGAGAGTAAGTATGTGCTTTGTAATGTAAAGTATAGTGAATAAGTATGTATGAGGGCTTTAGCCATACCTAGAGACCTTGCCATCTATGTATAGGTGTATACATGAGATGGAACAAGGTCTAGCACAAATGCCGGTGATCATGGGGGTGTCTCACGTTTTAAGGGATGATTCGAGGAACTGTATGCCACATTCTCTATTTTGGCGGGAAAGCCTTTATAGAGAGGGAGATCATAGGTGATTGACTTGAACAAGTCTGACCTTTGCCCTAGTTTCATCGAAAGCCTTACCGCGAAGGGTTAGGGTCTTCGCGTGGCAGATTCCCATATTGGTAATCATCCCAAATTTCTTCAATTAGTATTAAAATATGTTACGGCGTAATTACTTCGACACGCTACGCCATAAACCATAGTCAGCATTAATATTTTCTTTAATAAATATTTTACGGTGTAACTCTTGCGGTACGTTATGCCATAATGCCTCGTCAACACCAAATATTCGTAATTAATAATTGATTACGGCGTAACTCTTGCGGGACGTTACGCCGCAATATCTTCCATAATGCGGTTTTTGTCATATTTTCTTCATTTTGTTTTTTTTTCCGCATCTTTTCCGTTCCAACGCCTCTAATTACCTGAATTCGCCAAATAAATGAATTAAGTACCAAATTCATATAAAATGATATCAAGTGAGGCAATAAACGCGAGAATTTTATATATAAAAGTATTAATTATTTGATGTTATCAAATATCCCCTCATTTGACTTCTACTTGCCCTCAAGTAGAACCGTTAGAATAATTCATAAAAAGATTTCCCTAATTTGACTCGGAGAAAGGAATTTACAAGTTACTTATGCTAGAAAACATCAAAGCCGAACACCTTATGAAAAAGGGATCAAAAACACTCAACTCTAATGATTAATCTAAGTGTTTCATTTTGGGGTGCTCACTCAATTGCACAGTCATAGCATGTATTCTATCATAAGCTTAGAAAGTACACAAATCTCCACCAGCTAGAATTAGGGTCTAAACAGCTCTTAAAGGCAACAAGGGTGACAAACAAGTTTAACAATGTAAATCATCCTGCAATCTTTACCAAAAGCGTTACACCAACAAGGGCGAAAAATCATATATACACATCCATAACTATGGAATAGACATACATGATTGCAATCAATTCCCCCATTCAAGCAAAACCAAAGGCTTAGACTAGAGAATGATATAGGGTAGGATAAAGACATAGGATTTTAAATATTGGTAAATAAAAACACAAAACAAATAGTCTAAATACATTAAGGTTTTCATAACCGGCTATTGTCCATCCAATAGTCCAAGTATCTAAGTCTAAAAATCTAATCTTCGACAATGGGCTACTAGCTCCATTCTTCATAATCATTAAGATGGCTTATAGTTGCACCATCTGTATACTTTTTTAGCACATAGATGACTTATAGTTGCACCATCTTATCTTTTGAACATGCAAATGCTACATGAGTTTATATCTTTTTATTATTTCCCCTGCAGCATTTGATATAATAAACACATCCCCCCACTTGAGATGAACTATAATGAAAGTGATGACACAGGGGGGTTTTAATATATCATTAATGATATGTTTTCCTCGAATGCATAAAATTTCCGAACCTATTTCCCCCAAACTATGAACTTAAGTAGCCAGAGATTTCAACACAAAGATAATAAAGACTACAGGGTAGGCTAAGGCAAAATGGTGTAATGAAACATATAGGGATTAAACAAGGATTGGCTTAACAAGGTGATCTAGGGGTATCTTGCACTGACATTGAGTGCAACAAAGGGTTTTACACGGGGAGGTCGACAAGTTAGTGTGACAACTCGATAAACACATACATAAAGGATATTTGGGTGAATTCCTAATATGTTTCCTTCTTGAACTGCCTATTCCAACTAATCAATTAGGTCTTGAAATGATGTACAAGCCAAGTTCTAAAGTCTACAATACAACCGGCACACTCATATTTTTGGTGGATTTTTGTATAATATATGAAAACGGAATTATTAGGCTTAACCTCACCAATTGAAATTAAGGGTTATAGTGCACTCGACAAAGATTAATTCTAGTTTATTATGAAAAACATGTCAATTTTTTTTTTAAATTGGCACAATTTTTCAAAGAAAACTAGAAAATCAAAGAAAAATATTAGTCAAGTGATAATTCTACTCCCATCCCCCACTTAGTTTGTACAATGTCCCTATTGTACAATTAAGTGAATATTCAAGAACAAGACTAGAATTAGAATGGAATACTCCCCTGGATTTGCTCGGTAATATGAAGAGACAACATGCTCTAAGCCATGCTCCAAGTCTGCTTCTTCGAGCAACATCTACCATCACAGGCAACTTCACCATCCTTCTATAAAGCATTCAACTAGACTGGTTTGGAATGCTTCCTCACAGCTTGATTAGCATCCTAACACCCCCTCCATGTGGATTACCTATATAGCTGCAAGAAAGACTAATACCAAAATTGTAAACCAAGATAAAAAGCAACATAATATAGAATATACGAAACTATACAAGACCTAACATACTTTTGTAGGAATCATGGTTGCATTTAGCGTATGTAACAAGCCTTTTGAACCACTTGGTGGCCCAAGTGGACGAGTGAAGTCTCGTGAGGGTTTCCAGAGAGCATACCCACAAAGTTCATTTACCAATATACACGGTTTTGTAAAGTTTCAAATATTTTAATGATTTGCAGGAAGGGAGTACGGCGTAACCATTAAATGAGTTACGCCGTAATATGTGGTTTGGAAAATTTAAAAATTATTAGATCCTGTTACGGCGTAATCATATGAAACATTACGCCGAAACAATCTTAATTACGTTGTAACCATTATAGTTACGTCGTAACTTGATGTATTACAGCAACTACTTAACCACATAAAACGAGTCGGGGAAACCTAAACCTGCAAAACCAAGTAAGAAAAATACAAAACCACTTAAATGCAGAAAGGAAATAAACTAAACTAACAGGATAGGTCGGGTTGTCTCCCGATTAGCACTTTTCTTTTAAACTGAGTCTTTAAGTTACACTCAAGCCTCCATCATAGGCTTATTTGGACATCTCTACATATGTCCAATCTTTATGTCATCGCCTCAACCTATTCATAATTGCTTATCCTGCACACTAAAAAAAACCGTGCATCAAATGTGTAATAGAACATGAGCATATATTTATGGCAAATACTTGACTCAGGAATAATACCACATGAATAAAAACATCAACGTTGGCAGGCTCAATATTAAAACACAGGCGGCATTAGAAAACATTTTAAAGGTTCAAGCAATGTCCAAACTATTTTTGGTGTCCCAAACCTGGAAACCACATATGTCGCAACAAGCACTACCAAGTTAAGTCATAACCAAGTCTAAGACGAAAATTTTTATTTATTTATTTCACACACTAGTTACGTCGTAACCAATTGAACTAGTTACACTGTAACAAAACAAGTTACTCCATAATCTAAAGCATTACGCCACAACAACATTTAATCAAACATGCAAGCACACAAAAATAGGAGAAGAATAGAAGGTTCAAGCACACACAAGCACACAAAAACACACACATATATCAATCAAACAATCAAAAACAACAAAAACCGATCCTCGACAGCAGCGCTAAAAACTTGATGCATAATTTCCTTTTAACAGAAACAACGTCAGGTTTTACATTTATAAAACTCTAACTACCTCGACTATTCCTACATACTAAAGAGCAGTGTACCCTATTGTATATTATGTAGTGATTGGTAAGTACGGGTGTCGACCCACAGAATGGTTTATGTTTCTAATTGTCTAACTGGTTTATTAATCTACCTAAGAAAGCAGTAAAGAATGCGGTTTGGAATTTTAGTAGAATTATTGCAGGATGCTTGGGTGGTAAGCCTTGATGTCAAAAAGGGAATTGGTATAGTGACAGATAACTAGAAAGGATAGCCGCATTTAATGATCTTATGTGCAATGTCTAATTACAACCTTAGAAGGGGTCTAAATTCGTTAGGTCCAGTTTTATAGGTGTATCTAACCTATGTGTACTGAGTGGAATGGACTCGCAAGGAGAATTAACCTATTCTCAATTTACAATGATTAAGGATTCCTTTTAATTATGAGATATACTTTATCTAACAGGAGGTCTCCCACTCCTAACCAGGGAATTAATGCTAAGGGTTTTAACCTCATGGGTAAAGGGTGAACAGCTACAAGTGTTGGTCTCATGTAATCAATCGTGTGTAAAAAGGTTAAGCGGGTCACTCAAACCTAGTACACACTCAACCTCATATCAAAACCTAGCAGGGAGTTCAAGGATTTCAAAACATACTACATAAATTAATAAAGGTGCAACTAAAACAATAAGATCATAAATTAATAATCATAAGGATAATTAATTAATTAATTAAATGCAGATGAATAATTAATAAAGCATAAATAATCATAACATCAATAATCATATTGCTAGATCCAACAAGTCAAAATAACATAATTAAATTGACCATAAAAAAATTGAAGTATGATTACAAACTGCGTTAGATCAATGCTCTTGATCCCCTAGTTGAACGCCATGGCAAATCCTGAAGGGTTTGCCCTATACTCGGACGCACACTCTTTCTTTCCTTTTTATAGAATACACGTAATCTTTGATATATGAACCAAGAACTAGAGAGAGAAAGAGTGGAAGGAAGGATGTATTTTCTAGTAAGAGAAAGTAAAGAACATGAAATGCATTAAGGTGAAAATGAGAATACAACCAACCAACACCCTTTCCAAGGCATGGAGAGGGTATTTATACTCCAAGGGTGGCCGGCCATGGGCCTTGTAAGGCTTTCCATAGGCCTTTGGGCCATATTAGCTTATAAACTAAACATTGACTAACTACGGGCTTTGACTAGTTAATATTAGAAGTGACCGAGACTTTTCTTGTTCCTAACAATCTCTCCCTAAGGGAGGTCACTCCAATTTACAAAAAATTAAACTTAGCATACTATGCTTCGAATTTAGTCTTGAGCTCGTAGTCTTTAACTTCAATCATTAACTTGTGAATTGTTGTAGTGATCTTTGACTTTAGGCTCGAGCTTGTTCCTTTATCTTGACTTGTTTGTGAAAAATGTGATCTTGAGCAACTTGAGATCATCAACCAAGCATAATCTTGTTTCGCCATTCTTGTAAACTTTGCCATCTTGTGAACTTGTGACTTTTGGACCGACATGCTCATACCATTCTTGATTTGATAACTTAAAAGCTGTAATTATGTATCTTTCTCGAAGTTCTTTAACTTTAACACTTCGTCGCTTTGAGAAGGACGTACGGTATCAGAGTAGCGGAAGTCTTGAAACATGTACTTGAGCTTTCATGATGTCTTTATATTTGTCGGTCGGGTATGAGCATGTGGCTATGAATCTGTGAGTCAGCTGGAATCAGGTACCTCCATGTCCATCTTTATATATTCCTGAAATAAAACAGTTAGCAATAAAGTGGGGGGACGAACATGGCTTTGTCATTCGCCCGTGTTTGGTTGGAGTAACCTTTGAATCCGTGAGGATCGACCTGTGATCAGGTAGATTCAATTTAAGAAGAATCTCCTTGATAGGATTTCCAGCTGAAGTATATAATCTTTCTAACACATGTGTATTAGATTTATCAAACTCAGCATGTTTTCATTACCGAAACCTCTCAAAGCAGACAACACGATAAGAGTGAACCAGTGAGTTGCTGTCTCACTGATTAAATAAAAAAAATTGATTTGAAAATCAATTGACGTGTCACTTGCTAAAGTGGTTTTGTGACACATCGAGAGTTTTAAGCAATTCAAAAATTCATTAATCGTCGATCCATAACCTGGAACAAGTTTGATTCATAAGAATCGCACCATTGTTGCTTTCCAATTGTGACAAGTTTGATTCATATATAATCGCACAAGTCACCTACCATAAGCTTGTTTGATGTTGGATCAAGCTAGATTTCCATCTTCATTGTGAATTATATCACTTGAATGTTCTGGCAAAATCACAAGGATAATGTGTAGGACTCTTAATTTATATCTTGTTATTCACATTGTGTGACTAAGAAAATAATTTAACAAGTGTCCTAATGAGATTTATGGATGATTTCTTTTGGCTCTAGACTCAATAGTGCACTTTGTTTTTAGTGATCAGAGGCTGGAGCTGACTGCCACCTTTTTAATATCGCCTGACTCAGAGTGAGAAAGTCGATAGAAATGCGTGTAATCTCCGTGAGAAATGAAACAAGGGTCTGTTGAGAGACCTTGAGTGGCTAGGGAGGGTTGTGCATAGCATCACTGGGTCCATGATTGTCTTTAATGTCAGATAACAACTTAGTGTTTCCGACAGTTTATGTATTGACCCAGTTTCTGCCCAAGTGTATGGAGGGCTTCTTTCTTTTCACCCTTTATCCTTACATTTATTTTTCATTCTTCAACCCCTTCAATGCTTACCGAGACTTCATAACTAACACCTTGTTGGGTTTGTTCCAATGTTAGCTTCATCTCAGTCGGCATTATTCCCGATTCTTACTTACTTCTACACTAACTAGTGGATATCCCTGGGTAGATCCCTCCGGTTCTGACTAGATCATAGGATTTGAATACCTATGCCTAACCACCTTATAACTCCATAAATTTATGTACATGGTCGGTCTTTTGGGTATTCCATCATAATTAAAACCAAAATCATTGAAAAGTTCAATCAAAGTGTTTGATATAAATATCAAAAGATTTACACTTTGAGAGTTTTTTCATCATCACTAAAAGCTCCCCCTTAACATGTGCATCATAATCGTAGTACATGCTAAGTGTGGAGTGCATTGAGTCCATTTTATTCAATCATATTTCAATACAAATTAGATGCAGTTTAATCATATTTTCTCCCCTTATCCAAAATGTTAATCCCTTGATATTTTGGATATCAATTGATTAAACATTCGGGGACAAAATGTTACACACAATCTATAAGGAACATTTTATTGCTCCCCCTCAATTTATGAGGGTATATAAGACAGTGTTGAGTACAATAATTTGAATTTTTTTGAATTTACTAAGAAATTCTTGAAAATTTTGTACTCGAGCACTCCTTATTATCACCATAATGTCTACACTACATATATACAAATTCACAAGTTTTTATTATTCATGAGGAATGACCTGTTATGATGAGGACATCATGTGATAAATCATATGGTCCTTTGCAGCAGCTGAAAGTCACCCTCGTACGGTCTCCCACCAACAAATCTTTCAAAACTCCTCATTATCCTCCTTGACTTGAGCTGTTTGTCGATCGCCAGAATCATAGCTGTTGCTCATTCCCTGTCACTCTGTCTCCATATTGTTTGTGGTAGATATTCCATCCTAATCCCTTTCAGACGATCATTAAGAGCAGTCTGAACATCATCGAGTGTACCGTCACTAAACTTGTGGAGTTTATCAATACGCATCAATTTGTTCTTCTTGTCTTTGTTCTGATAGATGAAACCTCTGGGATTGGAGTATGCTGTATAGGCATCCCTTCATTTAAGATCAGATCTGTACGTATCCGGCTTTGTGATGTTGAGCTTCTTTTGGTAACTCTTGACACCTAATTGAAGATCTTCAACACGACTTTGGATGACAATACTTCTTGTAAACATTCGCAAAGAGACACTCAAAGCTAGACATTCTTTAACATTGAGATTTGTCAGCTTGCCTTGAATAAGAAGGATCAGCATGTCTTCGATGTCTTGAAGGCGAAGCCTTTTGAAGTCGCCTTCCTTGAATGTATATAGCTTGTCATCATCTCTACGAACGGTGATCCAATCCAAATGTTTGTAACCATGCCATTCGACAATCTGAAGCTTCATGACAGCAATGATTCTATGTTTGTAGTAGACATCACGAGCAGATTCCCTGTTAGCAGCAAATCCAAAGAATTATTGATGTTTACGCCCCCAATGTGAGATTCCATAGAGAGCATATTTGTCGTAGTTGATCGTTATTTGACTCCACATTGTGTTAGGGACCAACTCTTCAATCCATTTGATATGACCATAATCTGCAACCTTGGTCTTCGTAATAGAAGTTGCATAGGTTCGGCTTGAGACACCACCACATAGATACGTAAGGTCGTTGTTGATGAAGTGATAAAATGGTATAAATTGACGACCGCAATAGTTAGGTATCAATGGTAGTGTCTTTCGCAGATCATGAGGATATTGCTGTCCTTCAGGGTTGTTCGAGTCTAGTTTCTCCATGGTTGCCTTGTAGACTTCTTTAAAGAAGTATTCAAGTTCGACCAGACTCTTGCATGTGCCTTTTATAAGCTTAAATGTTGGACTGGCTAATAATTCAGGAGTTAGAGTATCAACTTTAAGCCGGTTCATCCCGAATGCTGAGAAGTCAAGAGGAGTGTCCGTTAGCTCATTAAACGAGTCACGTGGATCTTCCATCTAGGCCAAAGAGCCTAGCCAAGGTTAAACAGGTCCATGAGCATCAGGCAAAGTTTTGTTCCAATCCTGATAAGGAGTAGGAGATGGTTTCTGAAACAAAACAGGTAGCTGAGATGTCTCTTCATTAGATTAATCTTCAATAACTCCTATTTCAAACTCATGATGTGCAGGTTCTTCCAAATCTTTGGTAGTGTGCGTTGGCTCCTCTGCTTGAGCAGATTCGCCAGCAGACTTGTGATGTGATTTAGACCCTTCAGTTGACTTGCCAGTTGTCTTGGAGGTCTTTTCCTTTGGTGCACTGGTAGACTCTGGTTCTTTTCTAGCTCTTCTTCTCTTGGACCCCCGGTTTGATCTAGCGGAGGGTTCTTCATCTTTATCCTCATCATCTCTACATATTTTAAATGAAACAACATCTCTATAAGTGTTAAGTATAAGCTTGTCACTTTTGTAAGCGTCAATTAATGCCTTGTAGAGATTCTTCTGTTCATTCGATCTGTGGATTGACTTATTACTCTCCATCTTATGTATAAGAATCTTCTTAAGATCGAGTTTAGATAGGTTGGCGGCTACGGCATAGGATGTCTTAGATTCATTAGATAAACGAGTCAGAATCTTAGCTTCGAGTTGTTAATTGACTGTCTTCTCAATTTTTGGCAAAATCTTAAAGACTTGAGCTTTAACTTGTTTCTTGACTTGATTCTTGATTACTTTCTTAATGTTATCATCAAGTTTGTTGATGAAGTCTGCATTTTCAGCTTGGGCTTCATCTTTGAGTCTTTCGGATTGTAACTGAACAACTGTTTTAACGGCTTCATGCATCTTGTTGGCAAAGTATGCATCAACAATACCGAGAATTGAAGAAACTGCTACAGCAAATTGATTTGTTTGATTGAACTCTGAGAAATTATTTTCCAATGTTTTTAGTCTATGTTCAAACCCAAATAAAGAGCCAAAGTTGGGAAGATCTTGAAGGGAGGAGCTTAGAACAGTTGGTTGTGTAGGAACTAGTGTTTGTTGCAGATGTGTGATGAGAGTGGGTGGTGGAGGAGTGGTTGTTAAAAAACAAGAGAGGTGGCTCAACAATAGCAGTAACCGGAACATCTACCAAAGATGTTGACTCAGTGTTAAAATTGAATATAGAGTTAATTCCTGTATCTGGACTGGGGTTGAGCATGTTAGAAACAAAGCCAGATGACACAGAAGAACTTTATTGTTGACCTTCAGGATTGACTGGAGTGGTGATTATCACATGAGTATCTTCTGTTACTTGAGTACATTGAACATTGGTATGTTGAGCATTTGTCATTTCAATATCTCGTCCTTCCAGATTGACGTTCACGTTCCTGTATAATTCATTTTCTTCGACCTCTTCATTTGTCTCCTCTTTATCTTGTTTGTCTCCCTCAACATTCACACCTTGAATTTCTTCATCACTGTCTTGATCATTAGTGGATTCAACATGAGACGGTGTTTGAACCCTAGGATTAAAGCTATCTTCTTCTTCATCATGAGTGGAAATCTTGGGATGAACAAAGTCATCACCATCATTATCTAAATCAAACTCATTACCATCATCTTGATCATTATCATTATCTTGATCATCATTATCTTCTTGATCATCATCATCATCTTGATCATCATCATCTTCGTCTTTGCCTATGTTTGCTTCATCATCATCATCTTCTTCATCACTAGACTTCCAAGATATTTGCTCATCATCAAATCCATAAGTAGGTACATCAGGAAACCCTGGTGTAACACAAATTCCTTCATGTGCACCTGAACTACTGGGTTGAGAGCTGTGAAGTTGTGTTTTGCTTCTTTTAATAGCTAGTTTCATTTGTTCAGCCTCAGACAATGTAATTTCAGACAAAGTCTCTAGTCCTTCAGCAAGTTACTTCTTCTTTCTTGATCTAGTCACCTTAGTAGCAAATTTGATTCTTTTACCAGAAGAAGCTTTAGGTGCTTGTACAGTCTTCTCCTGGTGGTTTAACATACATACTTCGGTTTTGGAATCGCCTTTCTAGTAGAAAAAGCATAGTAAGTCTTGTACGCTTTAGATTCTTTCTTAGCTTGAGTGGTTAAGTTATCAGGAAGAATGGCACCATATTTTTGAACAACTTCATGCTGAGGGATGAATCTCATGGTAGTGAGGATAGGATCATCATTATCCATGTGCCAGTCCACCTTGTTTCTTCTTGGAATTGATTGATCTTGTGACATGAAGTGATTGATTACGACTTTGGTGAATCTTAGGTAGAACATGTATTTGTTCTTCCGTAATTCCTTGTTCTCGATTTGAAAAACTAGGTCTTCCCATAGGAGGTAGGCATAGTCAACTTTTTGCTGGTGATATAAACCCCAAATGATTTTAGCCCTAAAGAGACGAAGTGAATCGATTCCAGTTACTTTTTTGCTGAGACATTTGTTTATGATAGTTTTGAATGTTCTCCAAGGTTGAGGTAGAATATCAACTTTGACATCAGACAGTAATTTGATGTTTCTGGGGTAGCCAAGTTCTCTCATGAAAGTAAGTATTTCCTCTTCAAATAGAGGATCTACAAACTGCTGTCCAGGAATTTTTGGACAAATCTAAAGCATGTTTTTGAAAGTATCCAGATCAAAAGAATAACTCTTTGTGTTCAGCTTGAATCTGATGGAATGCTTGTGGTAAGAGGCAGAAATCCATATTTCATGCATGTAGATAGCAGGGACACTTGCAGTGATCAAGAAGGCTGGATAAAAAGGTATGAGAGAAAGAACATCCAAAGCAACTTGAAAGGTGGGTTCTTTAGGCTTGAATGTGGTGCTCAATCTGTAGTTGCAACTTCCAATCTGTAGACGTTGTTCCCGTGGAACGAGAGCATCATCTAGGGCTTGTTGTTGTTCTTTTGTGATACTCATGATTCTGCTAAGAAAGAGTCGATACAGTTTATATATAGACAAGTTTATATAGACACTATATATAGAGACCCTGAATTGGCACTTAATGCATATAACACATTTTGAGACATAACCGTGAAAAGAGTGAACTTGTATTGGCTTAGTTGGATAAATCCAATTTTTAACTTGATTAGATGTCAAAGATAATCAATTTTACATTTGCTACCTAACACAAGTTTTAGATCACCTTTTGGTTAGAATCTAAGTATTTATGATAATTAGCCTTTTCGTTTCTATTAAGCATGAATGAATCTGGTTGATTAGGTAAAAACTACAAATTAGTTCACAATTGCGAATTTGGACATAGTAGGAGATTGCGAATTCAGATACTAAAGAATACTGCGAATTCGGACCCTTAACCAAACTGTGAATTCAGACCCTACCGGCATATTGCAAATTCGGACACTAAAGGCTCATTGCGAATTCAGGTACTAAAGACATGCTGCGAATTCGGACACTTAAGGCATATTGCAAATTCGGACACTAAAGGCTCATTGCGAATTCGGACACTAAAGGCTCATTGCGAATTTAGGCACTAAAGGCTCATTACGAATTCGGGCACTAAAGGACATTGCTAATTCGGACACTAAAGGCATAATGCGAATTCGGGTATTGAAGGCACACTACGGATTCGGGTATAGCTAACATCTGCGAATTTGGATGACACATAGAGCTACGAATTCGTGGACAACTAAACTGCAAATTTGGAAAGGTCTTTTAAGTTGAGTTTTTCAAGTGCTTTGCCACCTCAAAAATCAATCATAGAGTACACATGAACATTTTTTAGCAACAATTTACCACAAAATCTTCACCAATTACCACAAACGAATGTTTTAGCACTTAAATTTCACTTCGTACCCAAGAACAATCATGAGATAAGAATTTAAAGTACATTATAGTTTAATGATGCATGTATCACTTATTTCATACAAAACCCACAAGATTTTTCTATTAGAACACATAATACGCATACAACGACACATAAAATCAATCAAATCCAATTCATATGTTATTGTTATCAAAAACAGTTATGAACGAGTCAATTACATCCTTAGAGCAACAAAACCCCTCAATCAATTTGAGTTTTTACTCAGTTTTAATTTTCAAAGAACCCTAATTGAATACTTAGGGTTTTCTTGATTAAATCCTTATAAAAACGTGATTAGACTAAGTTGTAGGTTCATTAGGATGCAAGGGACATAGTTCAAATTATACCTTAAGCACGAAATTGATCTGAAATGGAGTATGAAGGTGTGACGATCGAGTGGAGGGTTTTGAGAAAGAAAAAAAAAGTGTGGTTTGTGTGTGTGTTTGATCGTGAAAAATAGGTGGGGTGGGAGTGTTATAAAACTAATTAGGTTTTTGACACTTTCACCCATAAACTTTGAGATCTTTTCCATTTTTAGATATGAGATTGTATAGGCATAAAAAATTAGCACAATGGCGCATTAAGTCTCTATACCTAACAACTTAAACTTGCACATATTCTCACTCAAGGCATACACAAATAACATATAAGGCACACATAAGCTAAATTTAATTAACTTTCCTTAAAAAATAATATTCAGTTATTATTTAAAAACCTTTATCCCTTTTATCAAACGACTTTCTGAAGAAGATAATTTGACATTTTCTCCCCCTCAAACAATGACCCGTTTTCTATTTAAAGAGCTGTAGTCGTTGTTTGAGAAGTCGAATGTCTTTGAAAAAAACATTTTCTGATGAAGCAATGTGATATTTTTGAAAAACAAACACCAAAATAAGATTTCTCTTATTTTAACACATAAGCGCACTGACACGTACACTAATGGTAATATAGGAAGCATGGGTTGTGTTGCAAAGTAAACACAAGCCTTTGCATGGTCATAAAGTAGACCATGCCCGAGAATAAATTCCCGTTATGAGGTCAAGTTTTCTTTTTGAAATACTTGCCTTTAAGATGATGACCGGGTTGCTATCTGAAATAATAGCAAGCCATTTGGCATGTTTTGAAAACATTTGGAACTTCTGCTCGAACTTCATTTACAGCCTCGTATCATTATTGAATGACATTTCTAAGACCGTAAATGTTATCGATTTTCAGAAGACATGCCATTATTACCTCTTTTTATATTTTTCTCATTTTTTAATTTTTTCTTTGGTTTTAAATATTTTATATTTTTGTATTTTGTTTTTATAAAAGTTTTCTAAAAATGAAAAATCTTTTTGGTTTTTATGGTTTTGAGTATATATACATATGATACAGGATATTTGAATAGGTACCACCACTATTCATCAACTTCATCTGCCAAGTGTTTCAGAGGTCTCCGGCGTAAAACTTTCATTTCAAGCTTGTTTGAGTAAGAACTTCAATTCTTTCTTTTCAAGGGCTTAGTGAAGATATCCGCCATCTGATACTCCGAATTACAAAATAAAGTTCGAATCACCCCATTCTCAACAGCTCCTTGATAAAGAGAAATCTGGTCTATATGCTTTCGACTTAAATTGAATGTTGTTGCAGCATAAGCGATAAAGCGGTTTTGTATCACTAGTACATTGGAAATTTTATTAATCAATGCCATAGTCGGTAAGATGTGATCACATCCAAAGGATTTAACACAACAGCCTGACATAGCAATATATTCAGCTTCGGTAATGGATATCACAGTGCTTTTTTGCCTTTTTGATGACCAGCTAACAAGTCTATCTCCAAAGAACTGCATACTACCAGATGTGCTACGGCGTGTATCTTGACAACCAGCACGATTCGCATCTGCAAATGCTGTTATAGAAATCGAAGAATCCTTCGGATACCATAGTCCTCGATTGACGGTTCCTCTTAGATACCGAAAGATCCTTTTGACCGCATGTAAGTGGTTTTTGGTAGGTCGTGCCTGATAGCGGGCACACATGCATATAACAAATTGTAGGTCAGGTCTACTGGATGTAAGATAAAGGAGGGTGCCAATCATGCCACAATAGTGTGATGGATCAACATCTTTTCCTTCTTTATCCTCATCCAGTTTGGATTTCTCCACTATGGGAGTATCCACTGGGTCCAAGAGATCAAAACCGTATTTCTTTAATGATGTCCGAAGGGCAAATTTTTTGACTGTTCAACAGATGCCTCTAGGACCTTTGAGAATCTTTAGTCCTATAGAAAAATGAAGATTTGTCTATCATTGACATCTTAAATTTTGAACACATGATTTTAGCAAATAGGTCACAAAGTTCAGGTGTAGATGCAACAAAGATAATATCATTGACATATATTTGTACCAGAAGTAATTCCTTTCCTTCCCTACGGATGAATATAGTAGGATCCACTAAGCCTTTGGAGAAGTCTTGGGATATCAGGAACGAAGACAACATGTCATACCACGCGCGTGGAGCTTGTTTCAACCTATAAAGAGCTTTCTTTAGCTTGTACATGTGATTGGAGTTATCTGGATCAACAAACCTGTCCGACTGGCTAACATAAACCTCTTCCCGCATATTAGCATTCAAATTCGCAGTCTTCACATCCATTTGGTAGACGACCATGTTCATGTAAGCGGCAAAAGCGAGAAAAATCCTTATAGCCTCTAATCTTGCAACCGGAGCGAAAGACTCTTCAAAATCAATTCTCTCTTCTTGATGGTAACCATGAGCCACTAGCCGAGCTTTGTTCTTTAGAATACCTCCCAGTTCGTCTAGCTTCAATTTGTAGATCCACTTCAAAGTAATAACCATAACTTTATCTGGTCGGGGTACTGTAACATCCGAGAATTTTTGGATTTTTAAGATAACTATTTTACCCATTTGACTTTTAGGTCTGGCTTGACTTATAAGAACGACCATCTAAATCACGTTTTCACGGCTCGGACCCTAAATCAATTCAATGTGAAACGACATTCCTGACAACTTTTCAGTTTTGCCCGAGACCTGGAAACGAGCCAAAAAGGGCTAAAACAGCACCGCAAACA
This sequence comes from Tanacetum coccineum, assembly GCA_026074375.1. Lineage (NCBI taxonomy): Eukaryota > Viridiplantae > Streptophyta > Magnoliopsida > Asterales > Asteraceae > Tanacetum > Tanacetum coccineum. Next base: position 48,488 of record BQNB010028490.1, read on the forward strand.
TTTTTCGAACAATATACAACGCGGACACACAAAAACAATTAAATTTGTTTTTAATTATCAGTATTTATTTAATAAAAATATTAAATAAATTAGTCATCATTTTAATTAAAAGCGTTGCGGATAACGCAAATACTCGAGTTGAAATCCATTTTTTTTGGACAAAGCGAAACCGGTTCGTAAAATGAATAACATATATTTTATTAAATGTTATAAAATATTTATGAAATATTATCAAGTGAATACTCATTTTTATCAGAAAAATGATTCGAAAAACAATGGCGCAGGTTTCGAGATTTGAATCGTCCGTTAAGTCGTTCAAACGAGTCCCGAACCAATAGTTATCAAAACTATATTAAGAAGTTACAAAATGAACCCTAGACTATTATTAAGTTTCTATTTCATTATTAAACTTTTATATATATATAAAAGTTTTATATATCTTTTCATTTATAACAAATGAACACACACACAAACCTAAGTCTTCTCTCTCCCCACCCACCGCCGGCCACCACCCTCACCGCCGGCCACCATCGCGCCGCCGCCGGAAAAGTTTTTCGGCGGATTTTTCCGGCGAACTCCAAAAATGGTCCTCATAACACGATCTACTCGATCCCCTATAACACGCGCCTCCACTCGCGTTTCTCCACCACCACCACTCAACCACCGAAACCACCACGGTATCATCATCATCACCTCCTCACCACCGCCACCTTCACAGCACCATAAGGGTGCGTGTGCTTTTTAATATCAACCCGAGAAGGGTGCGTTTGGATTTGTTATAACACCTCAAAAGGGTGTTTGTTGGCTGTGAAACCACCGAGGGGCGCGTGGTTTAGCAGGTTCAAGGCAGGGTGCGTTTCGCTGTTGGACAGCCATGGGGGTGGCACCACGAGGGTGCGTGTGGCGGGACAGCCACCCGAAAAGGGTGTGTTGTTGGTTGTGGGTCCCGGGTCAGCATCTATGAGTGTTTGCTTTTGGGTTATTAACAAGAGTAGGGTGCGCTTGTTTCGGTATAAAACACTACGAGGGGGTGTTGGTTTCGATAGAGTTTGATTAACAAAATTCAGTTCCTTTATCTATTCTGATTTGTTGAATGGTACTGTAAGTCCATTGGATCATCTTGAGAAACTTGATTGTGAAATCTGAAGCTTCATCTTTTGACCTTAAGAACTTTACCCATGTAAATCGAGAGTATATCATCGCAATGTTGAGGAGACTTCTTTCCGTAACACTGCGACACGCATTGGTCCACAAAGATCCATGTGTAAAAGATATAGTTTTTCTTGGTTGGTGTCTTTAGATTTAGGGTTGTGGGGTTTCTTCTTGATTTTACCTATTGCACATGCAGAACACAGAAGGTCCTTTTCAAATTTTAGCTTAGGGAGACCTCAAACATGGACGTGTCTAGCTAAACTGGTTGATTGCCCAAAGTTTAATGAGATAAACGTCAGTGCCATAGGCCAAGACTTTAGTCTTTGAGGCATTGCCTTTGACAAGAGTTCATGTGGAAGAGGTCTCCATTCATATTCTCCAAGAGACAGAGTATACAGATTGTTGCCTCGAGATCCAGTCAATAGATCAACACCTTCTAGATTACGAATGAAGCAGGTGTGTTGACGAAAAGCAACTTCAAGGTTCGAATCATAAAATTGCCCAACGGAGAATAAGTTGTGTGATCCGCTCAGACTATACTTTAATTACATATAATATAATAAACTATCAAACATATAGTAAGAATAATCTTAAAAGCAGAGTCAATGATTTACCGAGAAGTAGTATAGCCAAAGCTTTCCGGGTTCGTATATCCCCAACGATTGGCTGGAATTGGTAAATCGATACGATATGAATTGATGTTTTGAATGGAGAAACAAATTGATTTTGATTTTTAACTAGATAAACTAAAATTAATTAAAGAAAACTAAAATTATTCTACGGGAAACAAGCAGTGGAAAATGGGAATCTTAAATATACTACGGGGAACAAAAATAGTTATACGGATAAATCCTAAACTACGGGGGCATAAATAATGGCAATGAAAATCCTAAGAAATCTACGGGGAACGTAATTAGGCTAAAAATACTTAACTAAAATAATTAAAACTAATAAACTAAATTAAACATGCAATTATAGACTACCGGGAATTAAATCGCAAGCTAAAACTAAAAATTACAAAAATAAAGTCATAAAATTAATTTTAAAATTTAAATAAATTAAAAATATTCTAACTTAAAAGAAAATGTAAAAAATTTCAAAATCGGAGTTAAAAAGCGAACAAAACGGTAAGAAACGAAAAAGTCGAACTCGTAAACGAGCCCGGAACTGAAATTTGGGCAAAAATCACCCTACACAAGTTTTAATAATTTTCCTACAAACTATTTGATTAAAGAAAATTTTCTAAAAAAGAAAAATAATTTTTTGTTAATTTTTGTATTTTTTATGAATTTTTAAATATTAAATACTAATTAAAACAAAGAAAATAGAAAAAGATAAAAAATAAAAGTCTAAAAATTCTAAAAAAAATCAGATTAAATAAAGAAAAAGTTAACAAAACTAAAAATGTAAAAATGCCCAAAAGTTACTGTAGCAATTAAAAGTAATTAAGCTAATTAAAATAAACCCTAAATTAAATTAATTTAATTAATTAACCTAACTAATGCTAACTATTGTTAAGTTAAAAGGACTAACAGGGAAAGGCTATAAGGACTAACGAAGAAAGAGGAACTAACCTAAGGCATTAACAATGTTAACTTGGAGACTGCAAATTACATAAATGGTCCCTGAGGTTGGACCCCGATTACAAAGTGGGTCCAATTGGCTTAAAACCAAAAAGTCAAAACAGAAGACTTATAGAGGGGCTTATGGTGATTCTTTTTTGTAAAAGCCAAGGGTGCTGAAATCTACTAAATAAGCCAGAAATGTGGCTTTTCTTTGACAGAAACTCAAATAAGCTTAAAAGCTCTTTTAGTTTTCTTTTTAAGCTACAAGGCACTCAAATAAGCTGAGAGTCAATCTCAGCTATAAGAATAAGCTACTTAGGCTAAGATGAGCTACTCCTAAATAGAATAAGCCCTAAGATAAGCTAAAATATAAATAAGCTAAAACTAAAAAAAAAGTTAAAGTACTCTTTTTATCCTAAGATTAAACTGACCTAATAAGCTAATTAAAGGTGAAAAGCTGCTAAACCTAAAAGATTACCCTATAAGCTATTCTAAAAAGCAAAAAAAAGCTATTGCTTAATGTAAAATAAGCTAGATATGAGGGGCTGAAACTTGGTGCTCAGCACCAGGGCAAATAGCAACAGGCATGAGGGGCTTTTTGGCTTAAGCCAAATAAGCTCAAAATGGCTTAATTTTTGAAAACAACCTCAAACAGATTTAGAGAGATGGGAAATGAGCTTATGCTCAAAAAATTGGCTTTTAAAAACAATAAATAGCTGCTGATTTCAGGGATGGAAAAGTGGGTTTTTTATTTAAAAAATTACATTCATGCATTGGCAGTTTTGACTTACAAAGTCAAACGACCCAAGGGACCTTTGGCAACTAATTTAAACACTCAAATGACAACAATGCGAACCCTTACTCAGGATCACAATGGCTTAACCAAGTAAGCCATTGTAATCTCCTTTTAAAATCCAACAGTTTCAACAATGCTTTTTAAAAACTTTGGAAAATAGATTTTAACTAAAAAATTTTAGCAAAACAGATTTAATTAAGCTCAAACACCTAAGATAAAGTTAACTTAATGACCACAACCCATGTCATCACCATTTTGACCCATTTTGACGTTTACCCAAACACCCCTTTAGATAAGTAAAAAACGTTTTAACTTGATTTTACTTCAGATTAATTAAGGTTAATTGATATTAATGCTAGTGGGTTTAACAAGAAACAAGAAACATCAACTTTCTTTAAGCATGAACAACGAATTAAAGAGTTGAGTTATAAAAAATAATCAAGAAATTCAAAAGTTACTTCGAAATTGCATTAGACTTTCAAAACAGTACATTACACATAAAAAAAACAAGCTGAAGCTTAAAGTTACAATTTAATTAAAGTTTTAATAAAAAATAAGCTAAGTAAAACTGGTGTGTCTTCGGCTTTGTGTTTTTCAATTTATAGAAGTCTCTCATCTTCTATCTTCACTTGGGTGTGTTTGTTGTGTGTCTTGAAGCTCAGCTAACATTCCTAGCCCTAGGATCACACTTGTGTTTCTTTCTTATCAATCTCAGCCATGGATGGTGCTTCGGGTTTGGGGAGATTGCCAAGGTGGCAACTTTTAGGGATAGTGGGGAGTGGGTTTAGGTTTAAAACGGGTAAAGGGAGGTTTGGGTAAAAGAATGGGGTGTAACTCGTGATGGTGAAGGTTTTGAGGGAGTTGGCGGGAAAGGTTGAGAGGGGTGAGCTGTTATTTGGTTAACAGGTTTAAAAGTTTGAATTGCCCAAAAAGAAACCCTGGACTTCTTATTTCTTTCCATTTCTTTTTGTTTCTTTTTATTTAGTTATAAAAGAGTTTAAAAAGTTGGCATAAACAGCCCTTGTGTTTTATAAAAACAAAGATATAAAAGGATTAGGCTATTGGCAGTTTAAGCCCTTGGTATTTAAAAGAGAAAAACAGTTTTGTACAATTACAAATTCAGTCCCTATCTTTTCTATTTCATTTTCCTTTATAAAACATATTTTAAAAATTACATTTTTAGTCCCTATGTTTTACAAAAGAAAGTTTTGGGCCTTTATTGGGCTTGGGTTTGGTATTGGGCCCAACTGGGTTTTGTTTGGGCCCAATATGGTGCAGGCTTCTGTTACTGGGCTTTTTAAGGCCCAATAAGGTTTGTGATGGGTTTTGTATGTACAATGGCTGAGATTGGCTGTACAAGGGCTAGGATTGGGCCTTCAAAGTCTTCATAGTCTCTGTCAATTGCACACAAATGGGCTGTTGTCATTGATTGAGGGCCCATTTGGTCTTCACAGTCTTCGATAATATACTATTGGGCTTTCCCGGCCCATCAGATGGGTTGAGATTGCAGACAATAGCACACAAATTGGCATGTTTTTCATTGATTGAGGGCCCGATTTGGTCTCACAGTCTTCAATAAAATACAATTGGGCTTTCCACGCCCATTCAGAAGTGGTTGATGATTGCATCCAATAGTATTCTTCATTACGATTCCGTTTTGACGGTTAATTTGTTGAGTTGACTTGACTTTTGACTTTTCTGGTGCTTTGGCTTTTGATTGTGCTTTGTCCTTCACAGCTTTTCATTCCGTGCCTGGTTTTTGTTATTTTTTTCTTTGTTTTCTGTCTTTAGGTGTGATATCAATTTCCTGTCAAACACAAGTGAAAACAAACATATCTGGGCAGTTTCTGTCTGGTTTTTTGGCATTTAAGTCCGTTTTTAATGGAAAAAGGTATGTGTATTTAAGCACATACCAAAATCCCCCATACTACGACATTGCCGTGTCCTCACGCAATGCTATGAAGTAAGCATTTACGAAAACTAAGAATCTCAATCCCCCTCGACTAATAACTTTGAAAAGTAGCAAAGTGTTTGTCAAAGGAAAGAATCAATAGCTTCGACAAATCCCGATTAACACCATTATTTTGTATGTACATTGACTACTCTAATTTTTTGGATTTTTGAATGGTTTGTCTTTCTTATTTAACTCACAATGGGATCATAGAGTGAGAAACGTCCATAGAATAATCTACGGATGTCCTGTCGGATAAATTTCATCGTCCCCGATTTTTCACTAGTCTTAAGCCAAGCAATTAAACGAGATCATTGTCGATATAAGTTTAGGTGTAAAGCCCTCATACTTATGACTTGTGAACTTTTGAACTCCCGACATGGATAAATGATTACGTGTGTGTGCTCGATTTAACTCAACCATAGATCAACTTATTCTCATAGTCACAAAATGAATCGTGACTCAAAGCAACAATTTATTAAGACTTTGCAACTTGATTTTATAGAACTTCAAAATTATTATTATTATTATTATTATTATTATTATTTTTTTTTTTTTTTTTTTTTTTTTTTTTTTATTTTTTTTTTTTTTTTTTTTTTTTTTTTTTTTATTTTTTTTTTTTTTTTTTTTTTTTTTTTTTTTTTTTTTTTTTTTTTTTTTTTTTTTTTTTTCAAGTTCTTAAAGCTAGGAATGCGTTGCTTAGTTTGAACACCTACCTAGGCCTCGCTCCCTAGTAGGATATCACAACCAACGTCCGGTGTTCTTAGTTTGAAAACCCACCCCGTTGCTAGCGTAGTGGGAAATCACATCAACACCTTCTTCCTAATATGGCTAAGGATTAGTGTCTTAGTTTGAACCCTCACCTAGACCTTTCTTCCAAGTGAGATATCACGACACACCAAGTCCCTAGAAGCAAAGATGTCTTAGTTTGAACCCCCACCTCGTGGTTAGCGGAGTGGGATATCACGACACATCTATTACTTGCTCCATATAATCAAATGTATGCTTTATTGGCATTAAATCTTTTCAAAACTTTTGCTTTTAAAGAATCAAGTCACAAATTTGAAGCTTTTTCTGAAAACATCGATTGACTTAGCTGAATTAAATCGAACACGTATGATTAGGCGGATTAGAAGCTTATGGGAGAAAAAGAACACAAGTTATTCATATAAGTTTTTAGACGAATCTTGCTTGACACATAAACTTATATTTAACTCTATCATTTCTCGTTCTTCACTTAAGAATTCAAAGCAATAGAATTCGTGAAAGCTTTGGCCTAAAAGAACTAGCTAGGGCTCAACACGCCCGATCGAGTCAAAAATTTATTCTTACTCTACCCAAAAAGACAAAAACACTTATTCTATTTTTGAAAATTTTTAAATTTTTTCATTTTTTTGGTATTTTTGCAAAAATTTGGTGGTAAAACGGGATTACGTGATAACAACGACATGCAGGAAAAAATCAAATCGAAGATACCCCCCATACTAGAACTAAACATCGTCCTCGATGTTTCAAGGGGTTCCTACGTAAATCTAAGGCCGTTTATAAAGTATGCCAAAAGATAAAACGTTAGTCGATTAGATTAGGATATCGGGATTCCCAAATTGAAGCTGAGGATGTGAAACTCTTGTGGACGAATGACAAAACTGAGAGCACGAGAGTCTTCACAATCCGGGCAATCCTGGATAGTTAACAACAAAACATGGAACACGGGTAATGGAAAAGGCAAGCCTTTTCACAACAACACGAAGAAACACTTATTCATTACTACATACTATTACTACGATAAGCATGGGGTGCCTCCCACGAAGCGCTTGTTTTTCTAGTCGCTACGCTTGACCTTATCCCCGAATTCATTGGTCCATAGGGAAGGTTTGGACATCCGGGACAACCTCGGTTGGTATGTCCCCTCCAAAATAATGCTTCAAACGATGACCATTCACCTTGAAGTTTGGCCTGGAGCTGTGAGATAGCTCGATGGTGCCATACGGAAAAACATGAGCAACGGTGAATGGTCCACTCCAATGAGATTTCAATTTGCCGGAGAAAATCTTGAGTCTAGAGTTAAAGAGAAGCACTTGATCACCAACGTTGAAAACGCGTTTTTGATCTTTGCATCGTGGATTCTCTTTGTTTTCTCCTTGTAGATCAAAGAATTTTCATAGGCGTGATCACGAAGTTTATTGAGTTGAACTTTTCTGTGATCACACGCGGCTCTAAGATCGAAGTTTGTATGCTTAAGGGCCTAGTAAGCTTTATGCTCTAACTCGATCGGTAGATGACATGCCTTCCCATATACAAGCTTGTATGGAGTACACCCAATGGGTGTTTTATAAGCTGTACGGAAGGCCCATAGTGTATCATCTAGTTTATCCGACCAAGAGGCACGGTTCTCGCCTACGGTCCTTTCCAGAATTCTTTTTAAACTATGATTTGACACCTCAACTTGTCCACTTGTTTGTGGATGATACGCGGTGGAGAGACGGTGAGTGACTCCGTATTTAAGCATGACCTTTGTAAATTGGTCATTGCAAAAATGAGTACCACGATAACTTATTATTGCACGAGGGGCACCAAATCTAGAGAAGAGAGATTTCAGAAACTTGCAGACTACTCGGGCATCATTGGTGGGGAGCGCTTTCGCTTCAACCCATTTT